>JBBPJX010000675.1:0-12271 GCA_038088955.1 Neotropicomus parvogracilis | reverse complement strand
CCGCGTTATTTCCGCTCTCCTTGGCCTCCTCTCCCTGGCCGGTACTCAGGCTATCAATGCTGTATTTGCATTATCTGTGGCCGCGCTCTATATTGCATATTCCATTCCGATCGCAGCGAGGTTCGTCTTCAAGAACAACTTCAAGCCTGGCCCATTCAATCTCGGCCGATTCGTCAGTTCCTCTCACGATGCGAGCAGCAGAGCCCACGACTGATCCCGCACCATAGAGTCTTCCTGTCGCCATCGTCTCCGTCTTTTTCATGATGTTTATGGACATCGTGTTGTTCTTCCCTACGACGCCCCAGACGAACGCGTCAAACATGAACTACACCGTCGTCGTCTTGGTCGGCGTGCTCGCACTCTCGATCGCCTGGTATTACTTGCCCGTATACGGTGGTGTGCACTGGTTCACCGGACCTGTGCCGAACGTGGACAAATATGCCGCTGCAGACAGTTCGAGCAGGGATTCTTCCTCGGAGGACAAAAAGGAGGATGCGGTCGTGGATGAGAAGGTTATGCAAGCATAGTGATGTTATGAGGTCGATCATTGTTATCATCTTTCTTCGAATTGTTACGCACGCCTGCCACATGTTTAATTACAGCTGATTCCGCGAAAAGTTCTCGTTAGTGAGGGGCAACTCGAACCGGGTGTAAGAATGCAAAAACTAGTACTGTAGTCTGAAAGCGAACATCTGCGGCCAACAAAACCTGGAATACAAATGGTGTCCAATCCAAGACGAGCATACGTCAATGTGAAATGTGCTCCAATATGCGCATTTTCTGATATATCCCAACCTAAGAACGTACACAGCCCCCGGTGCCCTGGATACACGCAGCAATGGCGGCACCAGCATGTTGGCCTTCGAAGTAGGCGCCTTGTAAGAAACCTAGGGCGATGGCGCATCAGCGCACGCCAGAATGGAGCTGCACGGACGACGCACCAAAGTACTTGACGCTAGTAGCCTCTCCAGCGAACCAAAGATGGTTGTTGAGCGTCGCTGCCAAGTTTTTCGAGTGAGTGGGAACGTAGGACGGTCCCCAGTTTGAGTACGACCCTCGGAATAGCTTGTTCGAAGCCCAGATCGGGATGAAGATGTCGACGGGTTGCGGAACGTTGATGTTGGGAAACATCTTCGTGAGAACTTCCATGACTTCCTGCTGCACTTCTTCAGGAGTGAGTTGCTCGACATAGAGGGACCAATCCCCCTGAAACAGCGTGTGAGAAAAACGTTCGTTGCAGTTCAAGATTCACTTACGGTGACCGTGACAAAGATTATACCAGAACCAGGCAAGAACCCAACATGGTCCAAGCTCTGCCAGACGGGGTAGCTTCCTCTTTGCTCGGCTGCGTATAATCCCATCTAACGACAACTTGGTGAGGACGTCGTTATAGCTATGGCGAATGATTACCTCCGTTGGGAACCAAAAAGATTCGTTGAATTGAAGAAATATCTTAGTGTATGTCGCCTAAGGCATGATGAGTCTCTGAACCAAATTACGAGGGACGACCGACCATCTCAATACTATTGATAGCCTCGACCTTCCAATCCGGTAGGGGAGGTTGGAAGACAACATCACTGTTTTGCAAGACGCCAGCGCTGAACGTGCACAACACATGATCGGCAGTGATCGTCAGGCCATCAGTTGTGTGCACCGTGACACTACCCTCCCCATACTCGATGAGGTTGACGGTCTCGTTATAGATCACTTGTTGTGGTTGTAAAAATTCCGTTGCTTCCGCCTGAACGATGTATGCGAATCCTCGCTGATCGATGCACAGCTGATTGATATCAGAGAACCCTCCGGATTCAGGAACGTAGGTGAAATTGTTGTTCTATCAAAAGTGAGGTTGAAACAAGGTAATTTCAATCCAGTGCTTACCCATGCGGAAGCGAGCCACGAAGTTTGTGATGGAGACTATATAACGACAACTCAAAACAGTATCCCAAAATTTAGACAGGATCACGTACCTGCGCAACTGCGTCGGGTGGCGATAAATCGAAGAAATCAGCATCTTATCACAACACAAAATACGACATGACTTGCATTCCTGATGAACGAATTGGTCAGGTTTGGCATACAGGGCAACTTTTACTTACAAAGTCGATCTGGAAGTAATCGCTGACAACTTCCTGTGGTGTTTTCGGACTAACGCCCATGATACCATACGCCGATCTAAGACTCAGATCAACCTCGCCTTCTTCTAGTCGCTGGCCTAGTTCGCAGCAATTAGACGACGTTCCAAACACGATGAGAGGTCTGATATACCTGCGAGAACAGTAGCCATATTGAAATTATCAACGGCCTTGTTCACGACGTCGGTATAGTTATTGTAGCCACTGTCGTCATAGGTAGCTATGGCGCATGAGCACACTGTACACGTCTCTCGAGGCGAAATAATACACGTACTGAGGCTTCCATAGTCGTTGAAAGCAGTGCTCAGGTTGTGTTTGAGTGCCAATTCCCAGATAGGGTTTGCGAAACCGTTGCCTTCCTGCGTCCCTTGAACCCAGTTTGCGCCTGCTTCGATGACGAATTGTCTGCCCGTCACACCAAAGTTCCTGGGACTCAAACGACCACCCAGTTTAGGCTGGGCATCAAGGATGATAAAATCATTGATGCCTTGTTGGTGAAGCGTTCGAGCGGCAATGACGCCGGCCATACCACCACCAAGTATAAGGACGGTGGTATGATTGGCTACGGAGGGCGTTGAACTGGCATCACGGGCGAATGCAGCTGAAGTAGTGGACAACAGCCCAAGAAAGGCGAAACAGGGAGACAAACTAGAGAGGAACATATTAGAATGGTAGGAAGGGACTCAGAGACGAAACACGAAGCTTTTAAAGGACAAGAAGAGCCGAGAAGCGAAGTAAAACTTACCGACAACGGTCATGCAAGGAAGCTGAACGGGGTGAATAAGCCCCTTTAACCGCCACTGATCAATGGAAGGGCTGACTGACGATACCTGGACTAAACATTTATGGAGCTATTCTAGAAAACTGAGGAAGAGCGTTTGCATACGAAGTGGTGCGCCAAGATGCTCTTGAAACGTAGCGGTGGTTTTCAGTTGGACTGTGGACTGAGTCGTAGGACACAGTTGCCACGAGTGGATAACTAGGGGAAGGGTTGAATAGGGTTACGGATATCACTGGACTCGCGGGAACTTCAGAGCGTCTACCTCATGTTACAAAATGGGGTGACCGAGTCGTGCTATCCGCATCCTGGTGCCGTTGGTGCGAATTCGCCGGCGGATGATACGTGGAGCCAGAGCGGCCGAACTGCGGCTAGCGAAAATATATACGAGTTGAATCTGAGTCGCAGCTGCCGTATGATCCAACTTAGTACGTATGTAAATACCCCAACTTCTCCCTGAATCATCACACGATCATATTAGACCTCGCTGTTCCAAAGCACGCATGGGTTTTTACGCTCTAACCCAAGTCACAAGCTGCCAGATTATACATTTGTATGATCTTTCTATAGAAGGCTCGTTGTACAAGGCGCTCTCGTCGGCGTTCACGGCATTCGGGTTTCTTCCTAGTTACATACGATTCAAGCAGAAAATGGGACACCCGGTTTGCTCGAGTTGAACGCCAAGCTAATCACAATATCAGGGGATGCGGGAAAGACATTCCGGTTCGGGCTGCGGCGTTTGCGGTGCCATAGCTCACTGTCGTGCTAGGATGTCAACACGAGAGTGGAGATAAAGGTGAAGTCAAAAAGCTTGGATAGGGTCGAGCGTTCTTGGGCATGGCGACATGGGGGAATTCACAGTTTCTTTTGCCCTTGATACATGCAGCGAGGGCGTGGCCAGCGCTTTGGCCCTCGAAATAGGCCCCCTGTAAGAGTCCTGAGGAGCGCATCATCAGACATTCTGAAGCGAGGTTGTACACACGACTCACCAAAGTGCTTGATGCTGGTAGCTTCACCAGCGAACCAAAGATGGTTCCTGAGTGTCGCCTTCAGGTTTTCTGATTGTCCCGGGACGTAAGAGGGCCCCCAATTCGAGTATGAGCCACGGTACAGGGTGTCCAAAGCCCAAGAAGACGTGTGAATGCTGATAGGTTCGGGAACAGTAATGCTGGGGTACATTGCCCGGAGAGCCTCCATGACCTCCGACTGGAGTTGATCAAGGGCGAGTTTCTCGACGTAAAGCGACCAATCTCCCTAAACGGCATGAGAGCAACATTCATCATAGATCAGGAATTACTAACCGTAACAGTGACGAAGATTATGCCAGAACCGGGAAAGAATCTGGCATGATCTAGGCTCTGCCAGATGGGGTACTTTCCTCTGTCCTTCGACGCATACAATCCCATCTAACATGACGTGCGTAGATGTACCACTACAGGTCAGCAAGGCGTACCTCCGTGGAGAACCAGAAAGTTTCGTTAAATTGAAGGAAAATCCTTGTGTAGCTTGCCTAGCGCACGGTAAGTACCCGATCCAAAACCGAACTCCGACTCACCATTTCAATGCTGTTGATAGCCTCGACCTTCCAACCCGGCAGGGGAGGTTGGAAGACAACATCACTGTTTTGCAAGACGCCAGCGCTGAACGTACATAAAACATGATCGGCAGTGATTTGCAGGCCACTGGTCGTGTGCACTGTGACTTTATCTTCTCCATACTCGATGAGGTTGACGGTCTCGTTATAGATCACTTGTTGTGACTGTAAAAACTCTGCCGCTTCCGCCTGTGCAATGTGCACAAAGCCCCGCTGGTCGATGGACATCAGGTGAGCATTGGAAAATCCTCCATACTCTGGGACGTATGTAAAATTCTTTCTCTATTCAAAAGTGAGGACGAAAATAAGATCGAAACCAACTTAAGGCTTACCCATGCAGAAGCGAGCCATGACGTTTGTGAGGGCGACTAAGAATGATTCAAGTAGCAGTCAAAGATTTACGTAAAATTACATACCTGCGCAACTGCATTGAGTGGTGATCGATGATCAACCGAATAAATCAGTATCATCATTACACCAAGGAAAATATGACTTGCATTCCTGACGAACGGATCAGTCAACTGTGATACACGAGGTAACCCTTGCTTACAAAGTCGATCTGGAAGTAATCGCTCACATCCTCTTGCGGTGTCTTCGGGCTGGAACCCATGATACCGTACGCCGATCTGAGACTCAAATCGACCTCGCCCTCCTTTAACCGCTGGCCTAATTCGAAGCGATTGGATGGAGTTCGAGATGAGGGAAGAGGCTTAATATACCTGCGAGAACAGTGGCCAGATCGAAATTATCAATGGCCTTGTTCACGACGTCGGTGTAGTTGTTATAGCCACCGTCGTCGTAAGTAGCTAGGATCCGCGAGCTCATTACACACGTCCTTCAAGAAAAAACGAGACACATACTGAGGCTTCCATAATCACTGTAGACGACGCTCAGATTGTGTTTGAGTGCCAACTCCCAGATGGGATTCGCGGCGCCACTGCGTTGCCGTGTCCCCTGGATCCAGCTAGCACCCAACTCGACGACGACTTGTCTGTCTGGTGCACCGAACGCCTTAGAGACCATACGACCACCCAGTTCGGTCTTGGCATCGAGGAGGATGAAGTCATCTATGCCCTGCTCGTGAAGCGTCCGAGCAGCGATGATTCCTGTCATACCACCACCAAGGATAAGAACGATGGTGTGATTGGACACGACATCGGACGTCATATTAGCGCTCGGGGTGAGCACACCTGAGACGGAGGAGAAAAGCCCAAGTGACGCAAAATGGGGCAACACTCTGGGAAGAAGCATAGTGGACAAGTAGAGAAGAAGCCTGAGACAAGGATCGCAGACACAGTTTTTTAAATGTAAAGAGCCGGGGCCAGCGCGCGAACGAGTAGAACTCACCGCGGATCGTGCAAGCCATCGAGATGATGTCCTCAAAGAAGCGTTAATAAATCGACGTTACCCTGATTATTCAAGAAGTCGGGATGTTCATGTTGACATCCAAGGGCCAAGGAAACTTTTGAATTGGGCCCAGCGACTTGGACTTGAACGATTCTTGGGAAAACTATATCCGAACTCGAGTTTCACTCAGTGCTAACTTTTTTGAATGCAGCTGAAAGACGTCAAGGGAAGATACTACCGATGCGGTGGTACAAGGTTCGATCCTGTGAAGGCCGAGGGCAACCTGTTGGCGTGACCATTACCAACCTCTTCCACCAGTGGCGTCGCCTGCCACTCGCGTTCATGACGCCAGCGGGGCTCTGACTCTTTAAGAATGGTGCTAGCACGTTGTGGACCAGCTGTAAACCGGTGGCACCGGACGAACAAGCGCCACCATCCATTTACAGTAAGACTGGAAAGTTCATGATCCAAGCGTTCTCGCCAGATCTGCCACGATGTTGACAAGCGCACATACCATGCGTCGGCCACGGGTCTGCTAATACAGCCATTCGAGGTGGACCAGTGAGTTTTTCCAATCAATCATTCTCTGCCAATCCACAGTCTTGATGGAAGACAAGTAGTTCAAAACTTTTGTAAGGCACCGGCAGTGTCACCCTAGTATGGGAACAGTAACTATCTTTACACACTCCGTCTTTTGACTGAACTAAGCATAGTGACCTAGACCCGCAACGTCGTGCTGTTCGGCGAATGTGGTGTGGGTAAATCGTCCATTATCAACACGATCATCGGGAAGCCGGTGGCCAAGACTTCCAATGATGTTATCGGGTGCACCGATCAGAACACCCCCTACACTGTCACCCTGGACACGGAGGTCAAGGTCAATCTTTGGGACACTATTGGACTAGACGAAGGCACTGCTGGTAGACTCCCCGCCAACCTAGCGAGGGAACGTTTGAAACTGTTCTTGCAAAGCCAGATCGAAACCTCGGAGGGTGTCGACCTACTACTATACTGTATCCGGGGGGCGGGCGGTGCGAAGTGCTTGCCCGTGAAGCAGGGTCACTGGGACAAGTATAAATTCGTGTTTGAAGAAGTATGCAAGAAGAGGCTCCCCATAGCGTTGATCGTCACTCATCTTGAGTCTTACGATGCTGGTGGGGATATGGACACGTGGTGGAAGGATAGCGAAGGGAAACTATCTGAATTCGGTTTTCAATTTTGCACCCATGCTTGCATTACCCTCCAACCACCAGAATCTGAATCCAGAGCCGCCAGCGGTGATGCCAATCGGATTGAAGTCTCTAGGCACAGGCTACAAGACTTGCTTTCGCTCAACTTTCTCGCTGTAAGTATTATCTTGGATCCTGTCAGGAAGATTTCAACGTTGATTGCAGCCTCGAAACATACTCCTGCTCGGGGATCGTGAAGATAGAGACGACTTCATTGACATGACAGTCGCCTCACATAACAAAAAGGGCTTCCAATGCGTTCCACCGTTCACCTGCATCACCATCGCGTTCGATCAGCATACACACGTCAACTTTTGGAACATGACTGGAATCGACGAAACCGACAACGACACTCTCGTAACCCAAAAAAATCTAAAGCTCCTGGTCCAGGGGATCAAGCAAACAGCGGGCATCGACCTTCTCCTGTTCTGTTTTCGTGCGGGGAGACCCAAAGTCCGCCACGTTCGGAATTATAATCTCTTCCATGCAGCTATCTGTAGGAAGAAATTACCAGTAGCGATCGTCGTCCTTGGACCCAAAGAAGAAGGAGCCAAGACGTGGTGGGAAAGAAACGAACGGGATCTCAGAGGAAGAGGCTTTCTTTTCGACAGGCATGTTTATATCCCTTCCGATGCGTGTCGATTCCCTAGTGGTGACCTGGATGCCGATGCGCGACGCCAACTTATCGACCTCGTACAAGAGGAGCACACATTAGGGAGCTGGAAGGTTGGCAACGACACATCCTGGGTCACAGTCTCCAACGTGCGTGCGGTGGTCGGAGGGCTGTCCTGGCCTAAAACTACTGTGGTCGTTTGTGATACGACAAAGAAAGGCGCATTCGCCGAGATTGCACCAAGTGTGGAGACCCGTTTGCGATCCATCAGCTCGTATCGGGAGCATCAATTCCGGCACGTGGACCCGCAGACCTTCTCGTCAATTCCAAGCCAATCATCTGGTGGTATCAAGCCCCGCACCGGCATCTCAGGTCCGGGCAACAAGAGTATCAGCCTCATCATGTTCTTCATGTCTGCGGAGGAGTCGGGCCGTGACAACGAAGCGTGGAGAACACTGGAGAACTTTCATCATATCTACAAGGGTAGCATTACCCCGCTCATCGTCGTCATCTACGGAGTTCCTGGAAGATGCCTTGCAGAGGATTTCTGGAGGGCTGCACCGCGTCATATCAGAAGGCGGATTGGGGCGTGTCTGACATATCACCCTGGGCCAAGTGCTCACCCAGAGGCCCAGGTTATCGCAGAAGAAATCTTGGCGAACATGATCCAGGACAGATGCCTAGTGGATCTGGGGGAAAAGGTTGGAATACTACGGGAAATTTTGTCAGTTTGGAGAAAGTATCGTTCCGCAAGGTAGTAGCTGAGGACGACTCGATTATTAGACTTGGAAACTTCAATAGGAGGCTTTAGTGGATATATAGAAGCACGGAAAAACATATCAGGAAAAGTTCACGCTACACCACGCCACGCTGTAGACATCTAGGCTCATTACGGAGATTGGAAACAACATGTAGGGGAAATAGGCAAAAGGGCGGAAAACCGATATTGTCGTCCGTGTCAGAGTCATGAGATGGAGTGAGATACAAAGTTTAGCTGCCCGGTTTTCCAAGTAATGCATAACCATTCCCGTGTGGGCCATGAAGCTGAATAGAAGAGGTGTTAGGGGGGGAAGCCAAGCTCAAAACACGACACACCTTATTATAGCACCTTCCACAAAGTGGATCCCCGTCCTTGTCATTCAGCCGCTTAGAGTCTAATAGTGTGTTACAAGAGGTACAACGCAAGCATCCTTTGTGCCACGTCTTTCCCACCGCTTTCATCTATGTGCATGTCAGGATTCATCTGGTCCATGAGGGAGATATTTACGAACTTGTTCGGCAAAATACACGTTCTTGCCACATCGTGGACATACCGGGGTTGTACCACCGATGGCCCATGTCTTTGCAGGGCCAACTGTGCCACCGAGCGCGGCCCCGTATCGCGTGCCGGTGGCAGTTTGTTTCAATGAGCTGACACCTCCCTTCGGAACAACGCCAGTCGAGCTGGACTTGAGTGGTGGTGCTGGGCGGTCAGAAGGGGTGGATACGGCGCGTTCCGTCTCCCTGGGAGCGTTCGGGGTAGACTTGGGAAGACTCAATGGCACTGTTCGCGGAAACTGAATTTCACCAACACGTTTGGTATTGGTAACGTCGTCATCGAGGGACAAACGCTCCTCAACAATGTCTTGTACCTCGTCCTCCTCTGCGGTATCGTTTTCCTCCATATTTTGGTCTACATTAGTTGCGCTTACATCACTTGGTGGGTTTGTGGGAGCACGGGAGTACCGTGCCGGAAGGGCCGAGTTGGCACGAAGAAGTGGTCCTGATCCTGCAGACTGAGTGCGTACGGGTGAGCGGGATCCGTCGTTGACAGGAGGGCGTGATGTGAGGTCCAATGAGCTATTAGCTCGGCCACGTGTGGCAGGTAGAGGGAAAGTGGGGCGGATGGGAGATGTCTGGCCAATGACGTTACTCGGTGTTCTGGAAGGAGTGCCAGATAGGCCAGATAATGGAGAGCATGGGCTTCGGGACGGAGAGGAGGGAACTGGAGGAGAAGCAACGTCGTCCCGATCAGGGAGGTTTGCCTGTCGAAGGTCGCGGGTACCAAAGTGACGTATGTGGCAGTTTTTGCTTTGGAGAAGTCGTCAAGACAGACAAGATGAGAATAGAAAAGTAGTGCATACCAATACGGCTAAACAAGTGAACATCAGAGTGAGTGAATTAACCACGATGATGAAACCACACCTCTTGATCGTGCTCTAACAGGGTAAAGGAGTCCAGACGTTTGCCGCATGAGGTACATGCAAGACAAGGCTGTCAAAGACCCGGCGTGACACATGTATAAGCGAACGAAAAATGGTGGCGTAATTACTTGCCTTGTGGTAGAGCTGATACCAACCGATGAATACCAGGATGGTGATGGCACAGGGACAACCAAAATTACTTACCTTGCGACCCGGCCCCATGACCTAAATCACACGGTTATGAGTCGAACGAAGCATGGTGCGATTGATGCTACACACCTGCTCGGCCGCATAGACGGCCTTGCGACAACGAGGACATAGTGGGGTTCCTCCAAACGGATGCATGATGTATCAAAGAATGTAAATCTGGAGTAAATCTGGACACGGACGAGGCCGATGGGTGAACACGCGAGTGGAGAGGATCGACGGTCTCATATACTTGCCAGACTGGGGGGATTTCTTGGAGCCACATGCGAAGGTGGTAGTTTCAGCGTTAGTGACGAATCGGCAATTCCCGCATGTGCCTTGGCTGGCACACGCTCGCAGCAGAAGCGATGTGCTTGGTTGGCGTGACGAGGCCACCGGACCCTTGTGAACAGCGAGGCGACCTCGACGACGACAAGCGCGGTGGTGACGCATGACTACGGTGCGATGTGGGATGCAAGACGACCCCCTCGTTCTCGTTCCAGTCCAGGATCATCGTACATACATAGTACCCTACTACGGTACAGTATCGGCAACTCGGCATCTTGCTTTGCACGTGTCGGAGCTTGAAATAGAAATCGCGATCGTGTTGCTCTGCGCATCTGTTTTTCAAAAAAAATCTCGTACTCGTCCAAACGTCTTGCCTTGCCACCTTAGACCCCGCTTAGACGCTCTTCCCTATCATCATCATCTGTAAACATGTCTGAGGATGAGCACCATCAAACCTTTGAGCAGGTCCGCCCTTCACCCATCTCCCTCATCCTCCCTGTTGATCTCGTCCGATGCCAACTGGTAGGCCAGTGCAGGCGCCTCGCTCACCTTTCCCATGCAATGCTCTGCTCTCCGCAAAAACGGTCATGTTGTCATCAAAAGTACGTCACTTGCAAGCTTGCTTTTCCAATCAGCCACACCTATCCTCGTTAAACCAGGTCGCCCTTGCAAAATCGTCGAAATGTCGACCTCCAAGACCGGAAAGCATGGACACGCCAAAGTTCACATTGTCGCCATCGATGTATGTCTTGTAGCGCTAGCATCCATTCTCTTCCCTGACATCATCTTAGATCTTCACTGGCAAAAAATTGGTACGCGTTTGTTCAACATCGTCCGACGTCTCACTTATGCCCGAATAGGAGGATATCTCTCCGTCTACTCACAACATGGATGTCCCTAACGTTACTCGAAATGAATATACCCTTGTAATTCTTGTCTGTTCTGAATTCGCTTACCTGGTTCTCATTGCCTTTCGTAGGTAAACATTGACGATGGCTTTCTCAACCTGATGACTCAAGATGGCACACCCAAGGATGACGTTAAAGTCCCCGAGGGTGACATCGGGAAGGACATCCAGGGCCAGTTCGATGAGGGAAAGGATCTTTTGGTCACGATCATCTCTGCTATGAACGAGGAGCAGGCCATTTCCTTCAAAGAGGCGCCAAAGGGTGCTTAAGGTATGGATGCCACCCAAGACTAATGGGCGACAGTTTCTTGACTACTTATCCAGATGCGGGTACATACTGCATCACCTCGTGGCGCTTGCGTTCCTTCGTTTGCATTTATTCGCGGTCTTTCATCCCTGTATCTCGTTTGTCTCCTCTGTGTTTCCCGATCCAAACCATCCGGCAGCAAAGATTCTGTGCATGTGCATGTACATTCCTATCGTTCAGAACGTTCGAATGTGTTAGTCACTGTTGTAGTGTAGCCTTAGGGCTGTAGGTCAATCAGGTGGATGTTTTTGAGCCACTACGTGGGAGAAGTAAATGAATCAATCGAGCGATTGATAGCCCTGTACATAATGAATTAGCGCCCGATCGTTCCCCGCTGCCCAGTAATGGATGGTAGGCTGGTGAGACGCTTGCCAACTCGGCCACTGTTGGCAATTTTAGTACAGGTGGGTCGGTCCGTCCACAGAGTTTTCAAACACTTCCGGGTGTCGTAAAACTGAATCTTGTCTCCGGTTCGAGTCGTTGGATCATCTGTTGTGACCAAGCTCCCGAAATGTGGCGTTGAACGATTATGTGTACAAGCTGAGTCTACCAGGCCTTCCCTCTTCAGATTTGGATTTGGAATTGTGACTGGCCGAATAGGGGCAGTGTTCTGACCTAACCGCAGAGATTCGACGTACGTTCGTGTGGCAGGCACATAGTTTGATCTGTGGCCCTTCAGGCAAAGTGCCGACCACCACATGAGA
>JBBPJX010000674.1:0-12279 GCA_038088955.1 Neotropicomus parvogracilis | reverse complement strand
TGTCCAGCCGAGCCAAGCCCTCGTATCGCTGTTGGAATCGCCGCGCGCAAAGGGAATCGATCTATCCTATCTAGACGACACGACTGGGACCTCGCTCTTACACGAAGCAGCACGTCGGAAAGACATGCGGTTGATCGAGCTTGTTGTACGTGCAGGAGCAGACGTGTTTGTGCGCGACCGAAGAGGAAAGATGGCGTACGACGGATTGGGCAAAGACGATCGTGTGAGGGTATTCTTGCGCCAATGTAAGTTCCTAACCCCTTTCTTTATATAACCCTTCTCTAAACGACCGCAGTCGCCAACCACGACCAGTCATTGATCGATGTACCGATCTCCGAGCCGCCCGTCCTGAAAGGGTACCTAAACAAATATACGAACGTTGCCAGAGGGTATAACACTCGGTGGTTTGTCCTCAAAGATGGCGTTCTTGCCTGTTCGTATCAACGTACTCTCTTCGTGACTTAATGTTGATGTAGCTTCCTGCAGACTATAGGCACCAGGAGGACGAGGAGATCGCTAGTCGGGGAACGATTTCTATGAAGATGGCAGTCCTTAAGACAGGCACAGGCAACGACAAAACGCGTTTCGAAGTCTACTCCACACCAGGGCGCGGTCATATTACAGGAGTGCAGAAATGGTACATGCGAGCGAACCATCCCGTGGAAGCTGCACGGTGGACACAAGCGATCAGCAAGAGTATGGAGTGGTACCGACGTGAAGCGGATAAAGGCTTCGGTGGCCGGCGGAGCATGGAGAGCGACAAGAGTGCCTTGCGGACAGCGAAGATACGAACTAGCTTTCAGTCAGGGGTATCTGCAATGAGAGAAGTTGGCACGCACAGTTTGCGGGGAGAGCAGGCTTCTCTAATAGGCACAACGGAGGAAGACACACCGATAGTCGGTAACATCTCCAAGGACAGCATCCACGGCCCCGATGAAGAAGACGAAGAGATTGCAAATCGGCATGACAGTTCGGCAGCATCGGAAATAACGCAGAGCCAGCCACCTCATGGCAGCACTTTCGACTTGCACGGCAACTCAGTTGCGGCGCAGATGGACCTCACCGCGCAGCTTCTTGCTGGATTACCCTTACCACCAGACGCACCACTACGCACGCAAGAGCTCCGAGAGGCCCTGAAGGAGTCTTTTACTGCGGTGCAGTATATGATAAACGAGTATCTCCAGATGGCAAAGGATAGGGAGGAGTGGTGGAAGTCGCAGCTTCAGCGAGAGCGCGAACGGCAAACAATATGGGAGGAAAGCCTGCAAGCGGTCGTTCGCGAAGGAGAAGCGCTCGAGCGAGAGCTTCGGGCTCGCTCTCGCAAACGCGGAAGTAGATTCTTCGATGCCGGAATCCAGGACGCAGGATCCGGGACAGTAAGGCAACGTCCCATCTCCTTGGCTGGCACCCCATCTACTGTACCTTCGGCCCAAGCCTCCACCTACTTCACCGTTGTGGAAACGCCTCCCGTTGCATTGACCCCTGTCATTACCACCGATGGCGGTCCTCAGGCTCCACTCCTTTTGACCCCCACCCAGCGTAGGATGTCACGGTTCGCGTCGCCGTCTTCCGTCGAGCCACACGATACCGAGGACTTGCATGATACAGATGAAGAGGATGAATTCTTTGATGCCATCGAGTCGGGCAATATTCCGAATCTCGTCGTCAGCGAGTTTCTCACCAGCCCCCCGCACTCCGCAACATCATTGCCGCTTGCCATTGATTTGGAGTCCTTCTTGGGATACAAATGTCTGAGGACCGAGTTGCCCATTGAGAGAGACAACAGGCCATCGACTAGCCTTTGGTCTGTTTTGAAGCATAGCATCGGGAAGGACCTGACAAGGATCACATTCCCCGTGTTTTTCAACGAACCCACGAGCATGTTGCAGCGAATGGTAAGTGAACGTACCCTCGACCCATTCGGCGAACTCACTGTGGTCCTAGGCTGAAGACATGGAGTTTTCCGAGTGCCGTGAGTATCCTAGCTGCTGCTGATATCATTATTAATGCATCCACCTGCAGTCGACGTGGCCGTCCGAGAAGAAGATCCGCATCGACGGATAGTGTTCGTTGCCGCTTTCGCGATGTCCAATTATTCATCAACCATTGGACGAATAGCGAAGCCGTTTAATCCTATGCTTGTGAGCAAGATGCTTTGATTTTGTATTGAACATGCACTCACATTTTCCCAAGAGCGAAACGTTTGAATACGTGAGATTAGACAAAGAATACCGATACATGTCCGAGCAAGTTAGCCATCACCCACCAATCTCTGCTTGCTGGGCTGAATCTCCCAATTGGCATTATTACGGCGAGGTATGCTTCGACGATGTCCAAAAATGTGGCAAGGCTGATTGCGTCGTAGGTCGATGCCCAAAATAAGTTTATGGGCAAGTCCTTCGAGATCCGCCCCACTGGTGTTGCGCACGCGGAACTTTTGCTACCAGAGGAATGGGCGCCTGGTTACCCCAAAGCGACAACCGTTGGCGGGGTGGGAAAAGTAGTGGAGCACTACTCGTGGAAAAAAGTGACTACGAACGTTTCTGGTTTCATCCTGGGGTCTCCTACCATCGACCATTATGGTGACATGATTGTTAGTTCCCTCGGTTTTTGTACGAGCTTCTCTGACTCTAATTGAGTCTAGGTCACGAATCATCGTACCGGAGATCGATGTATCTTAACATTTAAGCCCCGCGGGTGGCGAGGCAAAGATGCATTCGAGATTTCAGGATCCGTTAGCAATTCCGATGGCGAGATCACCTACGAGATTGCCGGTCGTTGGAACAGTCAGCTTATCTGTCGCGCAGTCGGTACTGGCAGCGGATATCTGCACCCCGACGCGACAGTCAGCGGCCCCGCATCGCCAAATTACATGGCAGAGTATATCCTCCTCTGGAGAAACTCTGAAAAACCTCCGGCGCCTTTCAACCTTACGCCGTTTGCGATTACTCTCAACGATTGTCCAGAGGACACGCTCAAACCGTTCCTTTGTCCTACTGATTGTCGTCTTCGACCCGACCAACGTGCATTCGAGACGGGCAAGTATGAGCGCGCGAACGAGCTGAAGCAGACGCAAGAGGAGAAGCAACGGGCGACACGACGTGCCAGGGAGGATGGCGGACTACCGCCGCATCGTCCGAGATGGTTTACTGCGGAGACAGATGGTGATACCGGGGAGCGCGTGTGGACGCCTTCTCGCGTGGACAATGTGCTCGAGTATTGGGTAGAACGGGAGAGGGTGTGGAAGGAGGGAGGGAAGGGACCTTGGAAGAACGTCGATCCTATTTTCATCGAAGACATACCTTGATTTGCACTTGCATGCCGTGCGTTTTTCGTTTACTGCTGACACCGGGAAAGTAGATTAGAGTTGATTACATGGAAGTTACACCTAATACTACTATTACTACTACAACTATTTTGACTAGCTCGCGATCTGATGGGTCGAGTCCACAAGCTAACGAGGCTCTGGGTCGGTATTTTTGGGTGCGGCAGAAACCATGTCCAAGCAAGGTGAAAATTACACTTACTCGGACCTGGTCAAGTATACATCACGCTTGTACACCGCCCAGTCGTTACTAGAAAATTGCGACCTGTCCGATATGCTGTGATAGCGCCGTTTTCAACCACCACCCCAAACCGGTTTCCAACTGTCCCAAGCAGTCGACGGAGGGGGACTGCGGGGATGTTCGTCCACGTAATCAGCGAGCAGCTTGTCGCACGCGCCGTCGGGGACGTTCGACGAATCCCATCGTTGTGGAGCGCCATTCTTCTGCCAGCTATGGATACAGTCGATCCAATCGGTAGGGTCGTCAAAGGTCGTGTCGTCTGCTGCGGAGGAAACGCCGTCATCGTCGAGTGCTGCAAGTTGCTGTCCTCCACTATACGCCGAACCAGAGGCCTGACTACCCTGTTCCTGAGAGCGCGTCGCGCTCCTGAGACCTTCACGTCTTGAAGAAGGACCACTTTGCCAACGGTCATCTCGACCTGCTTCAGATGGATGGGATGACGTGCTTGATAGCCCCCCGGTATTGTAGTAGTGCTTGGGTACTTGAACCTCGGTCCAATTTGCATATAGGTCTTGTATGGTAAGTACCATGAAAGCTGAGACGTCATTAGTCGAAGGAGTGACTTCTTGGGTCAGAGAGAGGAGAAAGCGTGTGAATTTCTGCGGCTGCATACGAGCCAACGTAGCCAGTTTTTCACCTGTGTTGAAAATGACAAAATGCGGGTGGAAGTGGCCCTCGAGGAGGCCAAGAGAATGGTAAGGAGGTGTATGAAGCTCGTGCTCTAAGTTATCGACGTTCTTGAAACGACATATGGGTTCGTTGAAGGGAGGTATGGGGAGAATGTGGTACCGACACTTTGCATTTCGAAAGTGCTAATTTTCATTGAGCCAAATTTCCAAACAGTATAGAAACGGAAATACTTTCTTCATATCGCTCGTGATGAACTTGTCTTCCAAGTATATCTGCTTCAGCTGTTGTAGGGTGTTGTGTTCGGGAATCAAGACCCAATTGTCGAAGCAAAGATGCCAATCGGATCGCACTTCCGAGAACTACAGGTCAGTCAATTCGGCTTCAGATGTGATGGACGTACAATGCACTAAATTATACCCCGTATCGATGTTGAACTTTCGATATCCAATCCCCCAGACATATTCTAATTTCATCAGCTACCAGATGAATCGAGTTGATAATGAATAAAAACAACGCATGTATGAGATCC
Source organism: Neotropicomus parvogracilis (assembly GCA_038088955.1). Classification (NCBI taxonomy): domain Eukaryota; kingdom Fungi; phylum Basidiomycota; class Agaricomycetes; order Boletales; family Boletaceae; genus Neotropicomus; species Neotropicomus parvogracilis. Next base: position 7,554 of record JBBPJX010000674.1, on the reverse strand, counting down.
AGTTACACGAACCATATCGGGCTTGGTGGCTTTCGCAACAAGGTGGCACAACTGAATGGCCACCTTTCGGTTTGTCAGGAGGCAGCGACCCTCGTGAGGGTCTACCATGCTTGCCCCTTCTCTCTGACTGCTGCCTAGGGTAGATCCAACTTTCCTATGTTTCGGTGTTGTGCTGGTTTCTTGACATATATCCTCTGCCATATCATCACCCGGGGATGGTGGTTCGACCAGGCTGGGTATCCCAGGCTGACTGTCCGAGTTGTCACGGTCCCTAGGGTGTGCCTGACTTTGAACAGGTTTGACTGGCATGTCTATGGAAATTCGGGCTGTTGAATGTTGTCCAAGTCCCCAGCGAGGTAGACGAGAGATCAAGATCAAACTCCGCTTAAATTATGTATTACTGATTTCAGCCAAACCAAAGGTAAAACAGCAAATGCCGCTCGTCCTCCAACTTACATTCTCGGGCTCGAATCAGCACCAAGTAGTATGGCGACCTGCCCTGCGGATGAGGCAAACCGTCGATAGGACGGTCAGCTAGTATTTTCTGAGGCTAAGCAGATTCTCAGGGTCGCTGACTAGGAGCCAATCAGAAACGAGATTTTGCATCGAGAAAATTGTTTCAAGCGGGAACGAACTTTTCGCTCACGATATCGCACTTGAAGCGCCTACAAGTAATCAGAGCTGGGGCAGGTAAATCGGCTTTGGCGTACATCCCTGATATATACACCACGACAGCCGTATAGGTCGTCTATCATCGAGTCCCTGGAGAAGGCCCCGCAGAAGCCTGTGTTTTTCCTTTGTGACTTTCGAAACGATAAGTCTACAGGTGGTTTGGAAGCGATAAGATCTATCCTCTTCCAATTACTGCGTCAGCTTCATGGCAATGCTGTAGTTCCCGAATGTTTAGTCGATGACCTGATCAAGGCTAAGGGGGGGAGGTACGACATGGAACAAAACGAGGGAACTTCGTAGACTTGCATCCCGCCGCACGGTCGTTGAGCAGGGGTCCTCTGGTCGTCGGGTCTTACAATATTCAAGAGTTATGCGCGACCTCTGGTGACTAGCCGGTCGTTGCAATTCATCCGGGATCGCTCCCTCAGCCTTCCATTTATCCCTGCAACTTATCCGGGATCTCGACGTCGAGTTCGGGTGCGAAATTCGTCTCGTACAGTACAACAAAACGGATGGAATGTAGGACGCTATGTCCTACCAGTTGGCTAAATGACTGATCACTTATATCCCCGATGTTTTGTCCAGTGCTCGATAGAGAGTGTCGTACCGCTATCACAAACCAAATCAAAGCTCTTCGAGCCAACTGTCCTTCTCAAGCTCTCGGGTCGGGAACTTCTGCGATTGAACGTTAAAACGCAAACGGTGCGATGCACAGTTATCCCTCACTGGACCGACCCGTCGGAGCGCCCCGAACCTCCTCCAGCGAACTGCACTAGGTATCCATAAATCAGTATGTGTACACCTTCCGGTTGCCACTAGAACTCATTTGGCCACTCACGCAGAGCGATTCCTCTATTGTGTCTTGTCCGTTATGCATTGCGTTAAAATCGCTGATTTTCGTTATATTTTAGCGGCGTCCCAGTCGCGGAGGTCCAAGAACGCATGGTCCAGCTCCGGAATGAAGATTGTGGTGTTTACCCGGCTCGCTGTGCTCGTATATTAACCCAATCTTGGAATGAAGCAGGACATGACACCGCCGTGTACCTCGAGTGTCGAAAGGTCCGTTCAACCACCTGCACTTTGCGCTTCTCGTGGATAGGAACGGTCAAGTTTGCGGGTACCCAAAAGTCGACGCATCTACGGCATCATAAATACAATCATCAGGTTCCAAGAAACGCACCTTAAGCCGCCTTTAATTTATTGCTGCTTTTCATTATGCAATCACATGTTTCTTGATCTCATACTATTCAGTTGGGCGTGACACGACAACCAGGCTCGTCTGGGTGATACCCATCGAAACCGAAGGACGCTTCTCAAGCGGTGGAATGATTCGAGAAGTTGATGCCAGTCGCCGCACATGAGAACAAGAGAGACGCGCAAGGGAGAAAAAACGGGCTACTTATGATGGACAATCGTCGGCAGCTTCATAAAGTTATTGTTTCGCGGCCAGGCCCGTTTCAACTTTCTTCTTTCAGTCATTTGGCGATTAAGTTCATGATTTCAGTGTGATCATGTGTCTGGATGGCGTACACGGCTGCGTGTCGGAGTTACAGGAATATCGTCCCCTCGACACAGCAAGCTATGTACTGTACCGCCGACCGTGGTTGGATTTCAATTTGCGGCGTTCTTGTCGCAGGTACGCCGCTCGTAGCAATTCGGCACGAGAACCCCCTGGTTCACCATTTCATCATCCTTCTCCCGCCACTTGGCTAGGTATACTAATTTCGCCTCGGAAATTTCTCATGCCATAGCGCCCATGGCAAGTGAGTTGGCTGCATATTTCAACCAGGACGCTCACGAGATCAGGCGAACGTCCGAGCATGTATCTCATAGATGTTATCTTGTGGCTCCCTTAACTTTGCATGGCAAAGGTGAAGGCGTGGGTTCTGGCGCGGCATGTGTGATACACGAGGTATACTAGGATAGGGTCAGTCTCTACATGGCACAGGCACCATCTGGCTACGGGCCAGAGAGCGTGTTTCTGTAATTTCACTTGCTGTGTGGTAAGAGAGGGCGAAAATCCCCACTGCCTTCATCCCATGCCAGTACTGCGGGTCTCGTGACCTCAAAGATTCGATTTACAGCCCCCAACCGGATCTGTCCTCGGTTCCGTCTGGTCTTGTCGCTTCGCTGAGGGTCTATGCTCTACGGATATCGAGTTTCTTTGCCACATTCTAAATGTGTCTCGCACCTTGAACACGGCACATTGTAATGCCAGGGTAACGATAAACCGTCTAGGAACCCTTGCTGCCCTCACTGCTTTACCTCAGTTATACTCATCCGTGAGTTCGCTGTAACATAATGCAATGCGTTCCAGCCCGGGTGAAACGTTGGCGATGTTCTTTGACTAAAATTAACCATTGTACAAACAGATAGCGAAATGCAGAAAACCCATGGCACGTCCTTGGACTCTATTGATCCGAGTATCGAACTTCTCCCGCTCGGTCCAACGCTCTGCGTGCGTCAACCATCCTGGTCTCTGTCCCATATGTCATCACAGCATCTCCAAGCCTACATCCCTCGCTTTCCTGGACATGCTGATGGTATACGTCCTTCCGTGGAAACTCGCCGTCACATACTCGGCAATGAAAAGTCTCTTGGAGGTGTACGCTCAAAATATGACGATTTATTGACCCACGGAGCATCGTCTTGCCACATCCATCCCAGAGACACTCGGCGGTCCTCGTAGGTCTCTGTCCAGGGTGCCATGCGCAAATGTGTGCGCTGACATGGAGTTTGTCACAGACGACCCACATCCCGCAAGGGTCACTAGACGCAGCCCACTGACATTCGTGGACAACGATCGTACCGCTAGGATGGCATGCACTGGAGTCGATATCGTCCTTGCTAATCCACAACCCATCGATTTTCATTGCACAAGCACGTTTTGAACGTCGTCGACCAAGTCTCCGATTTTCTGGAGGTCGATAGATCTTGACCAGAGGTTGTATCTCGAGGTTTGTGGTAGAGTGTGACGGAGTCGATGAAGCCAAAGAAGCACTGCCTGTACGGAACGTGGAGTGATCGAACTAATGTATAAATAAGCACATATATGCGCGGGGATAAATTAGAGAAATTGACATCAGTACCGAGGTTTGTGGGATTGTTCCTGACCAAGTCCATAGAGCTCGAAATCGAATCAGGCATGGGTTGCAAATATGGGACTTCGTGTAGCTGACGTGCCGCATCGGCTACAAGCATATGATCGGAAGCAAAATCGTCTATGAAGCCATTGAAACCACCTTGACTCAAGTTATCGGATGAAGTATCGATGGGAATAGAATAGCATACCGTCTAGGGGTGCTTGATAGACATTAGGCTCCATGGCCATCAATGGAAATTGTGATCCCGTGGCCGCGCATGAGCTAACAAAGCTCGGTGGAGGAGACCACTCAAACAGAACAGATGATCTGCTGCGAAAGCATCAACAATACGGTCGTTACCATAGGACACGTCTGTTAAACTACCTGATGGTCCGACATGAAGGACGATTAACTGATATCATGTGACTGCTTAGGTGCGTTAGCCACGGTGTACATCATTACTCCTGCTACTTACGCGTCGTGAGTACGGGCACTTTGGACAGAGTACAAAGTATAAGGATCCTGTGTCAGCACTCCATAGGGAATTGCGGACCAGAGGGGCGAAAGCTGGTTGCAGCTGTCAAAAGAAGAAGTGGTAGCACACGGAATATGAGAGATGTCCTGTTTCTCGGCAGTCATGTGGACCTGGGCTATGGATTGATGCCCTTCATCCCGAGGTCATTTTATAGCCAGGCTACGGTCCTTGCGTGTGTTGGCTATCACGTTATCAGTTGTGTTTTTGGCGCGGCTAGGGGAAACCATCATGATGAACTACTTAGTGGAGGCGTGTCGGACAGCTGACGGATAGTCACACTTTCTCACGCAAAATCTGTACATAGCCTAGGTCCGTGCGTGATGACGTTCCTGATCGGCGGTTCCCATCGTCTCAACAGTACCGATGCAATTGACGTGCCCGCTTCGCCGCTGGGTCCACACTGCCTGTCCTGAGCCCTCCCTTGTGAGTACTGCTCACCCTCTCGCTCTGGTGCTCCGTGCGACCACTCTGATGCGCTCTGCGGGTTCTTTGACATGTTCCTTATGTCCTCATCGCGGTTAAATGCTCCCATCGCGTTGTCTGCGTATAGCCTGCCGAGCCTTGGTGACCTTTCTCTCTCCCCATCGAGCTTGATGCCTGGGGGTCTGCGATCCGGTTCTGTGGTGTTATCAGGTGGCTTTGGTGGTACATATGGTCCTCTGGTTCATCCTTGAATCATCCTGGGCACTGACGGGTCGTCTTCGTAGCTGACGACGGCGTGGCTCTGAGTCCCTACGGGTCACCTCTGGTACCGTTTGTTGCGCTGTGACCCCCACTTCCTTGACCGTTCCTTGTGTCCGTGCTTTCATGTGCAGTGCATCCGTCTGGTTCGCCGGCCGATCTTCCTCGATACCATCCGTACCTGTGAGTTCGACCTCGTCGACCTCACTCTCGACGCTTCTGACTGACTCATTTTGATCTCCTCGAACCTCGACTCAATTCCTTGCCCCCTTGTGCACACAGGCTAGTCGGGCGGCTCTGTACGCCTGGCTGGACGATGTGACTGATCGCCCGTCGTGCCTGCAGAGTCTCTCAACGGTCCTTCTAGGTTGTCCTATTGTCATCTGGGTGGTTTCGCGACGCATTTCATACACTTGCGCTTGTCGTCGTTGATTTGCCTATGTCTGGCGGTCCAGTCGTGGTGGTGGCTGGCCATTTAGAAGCGCTGGCTGACGTTCGTCGACCCTCGAGCTTTACCTGGTAATTGTGTCGTCACTCTATTCTCCAGCCTCGCTCGACCCTGTTGCTCCATCTCGAAGGACATGCTGGACAAGGGTCGGGGCACGGCTGCATGTAAGGGTGCGGTCACTTCATGTCTTCTATGTTTCGTCATGTTTCGTGAGCGTTCTCGCTCGTTGTCTGACTCGTGCCGTAGGTCTTCGAGTGGCGCGTTCGGTTCGCAGGTACTATGGCTGTTGGGTACGAGGATGGTGGGCCCAGGGACGGTGTTAGGTCGAGGCAAGGAGAGAGAGAGAGAGAGTCCAAGGTCTATGCAGGAGCAGAGTAAAAATGTAAGGTGGCCAGCGATTCGGCGAGTTGCAGCAGTAAAGTGATGTATGCGAGTAAGGTGTGTAAAGTGCGATAGGCCAAACCTTACATGATATTATGTTGGCCGTTGATTGGCTGGCGACGTATGTTGGTGTGTAAGTCTCGTCAGCGATTGGCTGTCGGCTCCAGGTCGGCAAACCTGAGGATCTCCCGTCCACGTTCACACTGATGCACTTGGCCAGCGTGCACCCCGTCCTCTCGCCATAAAGTCTTCTCTATTTTCATTGTGACAACACTCGTGAGTTGTCATCACCACGACCAAGTCAGACTCGCCAGGATACAAAAATCCACATAAACAAGGGAGCAAACATTCAACGAGACCAGAGCTATTGTGATTTGCCTAGCGCACACCTCTCGAATTTTGAACTCTAGTAGTTATGAACATCAATTCATTATCTTTGGTTGTCCTGATGGCTCAGTTGGCGAGAGCGCAGTCTCATGCATTCGTATGACTAGGATCTCCTGGGCAATCCTAAGGTCGCAAGTTCAAGCCTTGCTTAAGGCAGTTGATTTTATTTCGTACTTCTCCATGAGACTAAAATATCTTTTCGCTGGTCCGGCATGTTCGCACAAGCCATGGACGGTCGCTCTCTCTGCTAGGGAATATCCGAGATCCGACAACAAACCTACAGTAGTCTCAACCCCACTGCACGAGCATCGCCAAAGATGTCCCCTGCGTTGACCGACGTCGACAGATTCGGACTCGCGACCGCACTCACGAAAGCGCGCAAGAGCTATCGAGAAGGCGGCGTCCCGATCGGCGCTGCGCTGATCTACCACCTTCGTTCCGGGTCGGACGACCCTGACAACACCGACAACAACTTGAATGCGCCAGCAGTCCTCGGGTGCGCGCACAACCAGCGCATCCAGAAGTCGTCGCCGACGTTGCACGCCGAGATCGCCGCGCTCGAGGACGCGGGACGGCTGCGCGCGAGCGCGTACCGGAACTCGACCATGGTGCGTCGTACCCTCGGGGGCTCTTCCCCTGCGCGCGCTTCCTCGAACTTACGATGGACAATGCGTATATACAGTACACGACACTGAGGTGCGTCGCTCGGGCTCGACGACAACGACAAGGCTCTCGCTGACGTTGCTCGCGACAGTCCCTGCCACATGTGCACCGGCGCTATCCTGCTCTACAAAATCCCCCGCGTCGTCGTTGGAGAAAATACCACCTACGCTTCGCCCGGCGCCGAAGAGTTGCTCAAGTCACACGGCGTCGAGGTCGTCGTCGTCGACGACCCTGCGTGCAAGGCCCTCATGGAGCGGTACATCCGCGAACATCCCGACGTGAGTCGAACGGCAACCTGTTTTTTATATCTCGTTCGTCTGACGCGTTCTGTACGCAATATGCAGGACTGGAATGAGGATATTGGGGAGTGATTTACAGCTCTAGTGCCATCATCTATACACACTATAGTCGATCGATCGAATGCTGGGAGTGAACGATGATCGCGTGTATACGACAGAACGAAAAGACGAGAAAAAACGAACGCGTACGATCATGGGGCTGGGATCGTCGCAGTGACCGATTCTCCAAAGCCGTCCTTTATGACCTCTCGGAAACGGATATTTAGATTCCCGGTGGCGGACACGATGGCCCGCAACTGTACTGTTGCTTTCTCCCTGACGGGGTGTTTGGGCAACAACGACAATGCGGCCAAGTAGGCTTCCTTTGTCAACGTTTTTTCTTTCACCTCCCCTAGTTCTTCTTCC
>JBBPJX010000673.1:0-12282 GCA_038088955.1 Neotropicomus parvogracilis | reverse complement strand
CGTCGCCCACCCCCGTAACCCCGACGCCGATGCTCCCCCACTCTACCCCACCTTCACCCTCGCCGTTTGGGGACTCGTACGCGCAGGGCGATCTCACGACGCGCGTCAGCAACGCGAGCAAAACGCACGCTCGCACGCTGTCCTCGGCGAGTCGGCGGTCTTTCGTTCCGCCACCCCGCCCGCTCGGCTTGCCCTGTCCGCCCGAGGACGCCCCACGCGCGGCACAGCCCCAACCTACGCCACAGCCCTTCCTTCGACCGCCACCACGGCGTGAGGACGTAGAGGAGAAACAGCAAGTCCGGTGGTGGCACGACTGGTTGTGCGGGTGCGGCGAAGGTCCCGATCGGGGAGGCGACAATCAGGTACGTGGTGTTTCGTCGACGTCGCGCGTTGCTGACCCAGGTTCGCGTCTACGCAAGGCTGGTCGTACGAATCCGTTTGAATAGCGCGGGGTTGCGATCCCGGGACACGTCGCTCATTTTCGTTTCCTCATATACCACTCTCCTTTCCGTGCACAATCACTATGGACTGGTGCATATAAGTTATTCCAGCGTGCGCCTTGCCTTGTCCTTTGTTCGATCTCCTCCGCCCTACATACCCTGATTATCGTTTACTTTCTTTCCCCAGCTCGGCACATCACAATAGATATTGTCGTATAAGGAGATATCACGTTGTAAATTCTAGAGGGTAACAACAAGAAAGATGTGTGATACGATGCCTTATGACTCGACTTGACGTTAAAAATTAATGTTACGGGGATGGTGAGGGGACGGCTAAAGTGCATTCCTGTCATCGATGCGAGTGACCAAAATGCACCCAGCATCGATCGCAATGTCTCATCGTCATGTTCATGATCGTGGAGCCCGGTGCGGACATGAGGTAAATGTCATTCAGCAGAGGGGAATCGCACCAACTTGTGCTGCGGGGTTTCCCCCCCTGCTTCGGCGTCGCCAGGATCCTCTTCAACGACCTAGAAGAAAAGCCACAAAAAGGGTTCTTCAGCGGACAAATAGCGGAAATATCATAATCGGGAGACAGACTTGTGTGGGTTCGGTAGCTGCGTGATCGGCCCTAGTGGCACAATCTTGATTGCTGGTGCTGACCACCTCCACCTTTCCCTTCATGGAAGCGGGGATCACGATTTCCTCTAGCGAGGACCGACCATTGCCTGTCTGCACAGGACTGGCTTCAGTCACGGTGTCACTTTTCCTGTTGTCTTCCGTTCCACGTTCAACGTCAGCATCAACACCTGTAGCAGTGGGAGCATCTGCGTTGTTTTCAGGACGGCGGGCATAGAATATCCAGTCGGGAAGTGTTGGTCCATTTCTTGTACGGGTCCACGTGTAAGTAAAGGTGGTGGTGCGAGAGTGGACTTCTCTTCCCAAGTTGAAGAACGGGATAGACAATCCATCTATGATAAAGTGACGCTCCGGCTCCAGCAGAGGACGAGAATGATACGCACGGACGACGATAGAACCAAGGACCACGAACGATACAATGGGCTGGATCACTGCGGCAAGCAATTGCGCCTGGTCCGCTGGTGGATTCTCGGGTGCCGGCAGGCGCGTGAGAGCCAACGCAGAAACGAACACCGCGCTGACCCCCATCTATACAAGGTAACATGGGGTCATCATTGCACTCCGTAATGAGGGGGAGTACTCACAGGACCTAGGAAGAAAGTAAAAGAACGTGAGCATTGAATGGCAGTATACTTGAACGTGTTGGCATACCGAAATGACCGGCAAAAAGTGCTTCCTTCCAAGATGCGATCTCGGGTATCCACCTGTAAAGTAAAAGTAGAGGGGGAATGCGTCGAAGGACAAGGATCGAGAGGATTAGTACAACCAATCGCCATGGCGTTAGCCCCAAATCTGGTGAATTGTACGATTCGAATGGGAGCCAAGCACCAATGTAAATGAAGCAGCCACAATTTAAAACATAGTCAATTACAGACGAGAATGAATCATCCGCCGTCTGGACGTTGAAGTGGCCATCCCACGAGATTGCACAACCTTTCGACAGGTGAGACGGATGAGACACGACCGCGAAAATTGTCTGACCTGCTGCGAAGGACGCCAAAAGGTCATCGACGCCGATGGAACTGGCCACACCGATCGTGAATATAGCAAGCGCCAAGTACTGCGCGATGTACGACTCGCGATCGATGAAGCCCTTGCGATGACTAAATTTCATCAACTTGGAGAACAACACGCCTGCAATAAAAGTGAACCGAGATAATCTCGGGCAATGAAGAGCAGCTGACCCAGAACAGCTCCAAGAATGGTGCCTAGGATCACCTCATCTGCATCATGGGGTCAGATGAGAACATAGAATGAGCCTGGGACATGAACCAACTTACACAACCACCCGATGAGGAACCATTTTCCGATGGCAACACGGGCTGAAGCCTCGACGGTCAGGTAGATTGCTATAGAGAGAAAGGGGTATGCCAGGCCATCGTTCGCCGCAGATTCGGCCGAAAGAATCCGACGAATGTCGACCGGAACGTGCATACTCGCGAACTTCCCACCTGAACAGATGATGGTGTAAAATTCAGGCTGGGGTATGGAAAAAAAAAGGGAGACTAACGAGTGATTGCAGCACATGTGACCGGATCGGTCGGGGTGAGACAGGCTGCGATGCAAAGTGCTGAGACTTCGTCCAGAGCAGGGAAGAGAGCGTGCAAGACCGCTATGAGAGAAGTCAAGAGATTGGTGTGACGAACGACATGGAGTTGAAGGACGTACCGGAAACGATAACCCAACCAAAGGCCATGGTAGGAACGACCATGATGAGGAGGCTTTTGGCATGTTCTTTCATGTAGGCACATGGTAGCTCTACCCCGACGGCAAACAATCCCGTGGCAAGAACAACGCGCATTATCTCGAGGGTGATTTCATTCTCCCGGGAACCACCCCAGGCTCGTGGATCGAAGACGTTGGCCACGTAAGGGCCGATGACTACGCCGAAACCTGTGCCAAGGACGACTTCATTGATGTATAGCTAGCGATGGTTTGATTGGGGATAAGAGCACGAAGGTGGTGGTAACGAACCGTTTCTTTTACAAGGAGGGACACCATAGAAAACTAGACGGCGCGGAGTGAGCCTGAGATAACGGGTGGACACAATGCGGCGCTCACCAGGACGACGAAACCGCCGAGACAGATGTAGGCCAACGTGGGGGCCGACGGCTGTGGTTTTCAGCGAGGCTGTTGGTTGAGAAACGGACCACAGACCTGCAGGACATGGATGGCCATCGTGAACGCTGTACCGGAAGGGCCCCACGAGAGAGAGACGGACTTTTTGAGGGATGTGTCCGGATCACGTGAAGTGGTGGTCGTTGCCCGACGATCCCTGAAAGGGGTATAAACCGTTGTTGGTAGCACTCGCAGGCCGTAGTAATGTTGCTCACCGTCGTAGCAGTGGTCGCTGCAGCTCTCGGCGCGGTCTACGTTCATATAAGGCCAACACTGTCTGCGCTTGGTGTGGGCAGGGTCATCACTCCTGTCGGAAACACTCAGTGCAAGACGGTGCTGCAGCTCCAGGCATGTGAGAGTATGTCCAGCTTTCGCCACTTCAATCGGCCCAAGCAACTCACCCCGCGATACAGAGCTTGTGCTTCATCAGCCAACTGGCGTCGTTTATCTCGCCTGCTCTACACAGCAAAGCCGCACCCACTGGACGCCCACTTTGGGTCGATTGAACGCATCTGGGAGGTCTGAATCTGACTACGTGGCAGTTTACGATCCCCGGACTGGCGCCATCAACCGGCTCGAATTCTCCGGGCTACTATCCCCTGGCGGAATTTCTTTGCATGGCATGGACGTTGTGCCCTCTCTGGACGACCCTTCCACGCTTTACGTCTACCTTGTCAACCACAGGAAACCAGAATTGGCCGACTCCCGCATAGTCGGCGCAGCATCTGTCATTGAGGTATTTAAATCCCACATTAAGAGCACCGCCTTGGAGCACGTCAGGACCTTCTACGACCCCACTGTCGTTATTACCCCCAACGACGTGGTAGGTTCCTCGGACGGAAAAAGTGTGCATTTCACCAACGACCACAAATACAAGACCGGCTTTGTACGCTCTCCCGCTCCCTCTCCCTCTGTGACTGACACCGCCACAGAGGAGGTTTGTGAACACGCTAGCAACATTCCCCGTCACATCCGTCGGTTTCTGTCATGCGGACCAGGGCTGCAAGTTTGCTTACACCGGACTGCGTGCCAGCAATGGCATAGTAAGAGGGATAGGTCCCGATAATGACACATTCTATGTCGGAGATTATGTTCTTGGGGATCTTACGGTTCTGGAACGACAGTCCGACAACACACTTACGCTTACCGAGGTTATAAAGACCGGTCCGAGTCCCGCTTCGATGCGTCGGTTGCACATTTGACCTTCATCGCCATCTAGACCGGGGATTGGACAACCTCGCCATTGATGTCGATGGTTCGCTCTGGGCCGCAGGTGCGCTAGTCGTGTCTTGTCGTATCCATCGAAAAAATATGAAAGATGCTATCTAGGACTTTCTGACACTCTCGGCATGGTCTTGCGGCAAATAAATGACCCCAGCGTGTTGGTTCCCTCTTCGGCACTGAGGATCACCATCAACCGCGGTCCCGACTCCTTCTACGGGAAAAAATACAACATCGACAAGGTACAGGAATTCCGGTTGAAATTGACGAAAGACATGGCTGATTCGCTTTCAAAGGTATTCGAAGACCCTGGTGAGTTGGCGTCTGGGAGCACCTCTGCCGTGTATGATGCTGAGAGGAGGCGACTCTTCATGCATGGTGTGTACTATGTTTAATTGCCGTGACGGACTGTCCTGATAGTGATCTTCATTTCCAAAGGCCTTGTGTCACCGCATCTGACCGTGTGCAACCTGTGAACGGGAAGGTCTAGCTATTATCCGCCGGGACACGTTTATGTTTTACGGGTATCTGCAGGGCATTTAATTTCTCACCGACTGGAAAAACAAAACCCGAGGGGTAACTTCCTGCGACATGTCCGCGCTCTTACAACTCTATTGTCTTTCGTAGCATAATGATATCGTTCATAACCGCGGATGCGATGATTGCCTTGCTAACTCCAAACAATAATTTGCCGTGTTTGACTGCGCCACTCATCTCGCGAAAAAGAATGGAGCGAAAGAGCAGAGCGGGACCAGTGACTGCCGTGTGGACGCTGTGGTGTATATCACTTGCGTGCCGGGGAGATAATATATCGGACGGGGATGTGTATATAAATGAATGGGTCTGTCCTACTGCCGCCCCTACCACTACTCTCCTCTCTTTTACCATGGGCTCCGCAAGCTCGAGAGTCGCCTCTCAGTGCACCAGACCGACTGACCGTACTAGCAAGTCCATCGACGAGAAGGCTCTCCCGGCGCGCGACGTCAGGCAAACAGACATGCCCTCGGCTCCCAAGTCCGGCAGCGGCGCTATCCAGCTCGCCAACGTCGACGCCTGGGAATACGCCGCAGCCTCCGATCCAAAGATCCAGCTCGCTCGCACCGTCCTGCCCCACAACAACATAAAGACTGCCCTGACCTCGCGGGAAGCCCAGATTGCCATTCCCCATGTTTTCAACACCGAGGTCGAGTTCAAGACCGGGCCCGTCACCAACCAGAAGTCGAGCGGCCGTTGCTGGCTCTTCGCAACGACCAATATCATCAGGTATGAAGTCATGAAGAAGCTCAAGCTCAACGACTTTCAGTGCTCCCAAGTTGGCAAACGTTCCTTTGGGTTTTGTGTCTTTCTGACGCAATGCTCTGACAGTCGTACCTCTTTTTCTGGGACAAGCTCAACAAGTCCAACTACTACCTTGAGTTGTCCATCGAGAACGCCGACCTTCCGGTGGACGACCGACTCGTCAATTTCCTGGCAAGCGACCTCATCAGCGATGGTGGTCAATGGGACATGGTCGTGAACGTTCTTGAGGTCGGTACAATCTTGTTCCCGAGCCTTTTGCTTCACCTGTTTCGCACCCAGACCTACGGTCTCGTTCCGCAATCGACATACCCCGAGTCGCTGCACTCGAGTTCTTCTGGACCTCTCAACTCGCTCTTGAAGACCAAGCTGCGCGAGCATGCGCTCACTCTTCGTGCACTCTCTGCCTCCCTTCGCGCCGACGAGACCATGTCATCGGAACAAGTGCGCTTGACGCTTCGCGCGAAGAAGGAGCAACTCATGCAAGAGATCTACACGGTCATGTCTGCAACACTTGGCGTTCCGCCGAGACCCGATAACTCATTCACCTGGGAGTATTACAGCGAAGACAAGAAATACTGCAAGTGGGAGGGTACGCCCATCGAATTCTATCGGACGTTTACCTCCAAATACCCCGTCAGTTACCTTTCTTTTGTGTTTGCGGGGTGTGGGGTTTACCACGTTCGTTTAGCCCACGGAATGCTTTTCGCTCATCAATGACCCCAGAAATGTATACAACAAGCTGTATACCGTCGACAAGCTTGGTAACGTCTGGGGCGGCCGATCTGTTCTTTGTGAGTGCCGTTCTGTCGGCACGCGTGCGAACCTAAAAAAAGTGTCGTAGACGTCAACACGACGAGCGATGAGCTCAAGGCTGCGGTCGTCCGAGCGATCAAGGCTGGTCAACCAGTCTTTTTCGGGTGTGACGTCGGTCAATTTTCGTCTTCGTTGAAAGACGTCGGTATCATGGACACGGCCTATCACCAGTATGAGGTCGGTCGACGGCGCAGCGCGGTTGTGATGGATTCTGATTCACGCGGGCCATGTTTAGCAAGCGTTCAACATCTCGTTGTTGCTGACGAAAGCGGAGCGCCTTGAAACGAACGAGTCGTCGATGACGCACGCGATGGTGATTTCTGGCGTGCACGTTGACGAGAAGACGGGCCACGCGGTTCGTTTCAAGGTCGAGAACTCTTGGGGCGACGACAGTGGACACAATGGTTTCATGGTCATGAGCGAGAAGTGGTTTGACGAGTGCGTGCATTCGCGTCGTATTGTCATGGACATTTTGCTGACACGACCGTCCGGGCAGGTTTGTATACCAGGTCGTGGTGCACAAGTCGTTTGCCCCGAAGGAACTCGTCAAGGTGTTTGAGGCGGGCAATCCGGTCGTCCTGCCAGCTTGGGACCCTATGGTATGTCAAGGTCACATCTTTGCCTGGCTGATGCTAACGGGTGTTTGTAGGGAGCTTTGGCGTGAGCGTACCGTTGGCTACTGACGATGTGTATACCAGACGGAAGCAAGTTCGATCTGTCACAATTCACCTTGGTTTCGTGCTTTGCGTTGAGACTGAACCGACTTGAAGGATTGGCAGTTTCAGCATTGCCGACGGTTAGGCCTCGTGTGAAGTTCAGCTCCGATATCCGTATCCTCGGAGTTGTTCAGGCGGTCGATGATCCGGTCTGCCACATTATTTCATCTCTCCTTGGTGATGTGGTGACGAGCGGAACGTGTCAACTTGACGGCGTCGTCGGCGATACTATCGTTGCCGTGGCGTGTCTGCGCGTTGCGACCTTGAGCTTGAGCTTGACAGACTATTGCAATTGCAACCCTTGTCGATGATGATTTTCCCGGTGGAGTGGACCGCCAAGCTAGCCTGCAACACGCGTCTGATGCTGATGCAGATGGCTCGCCACACACGAGGTCTTTTACCCGTACACCTGCCCCCGGAAAGGCGGACCCGTTCGTCATGTCCAGAGTGGCTTGCTCCTCTGTGGGAGGCGCGTCCCACTGGTTCGCCGGTGCGTTGCTCGACACGATGTCGGTATTTCAGGTGGACGCAGTGAACGAAACGAACGTGCCGCGTTTCACGTCATTCTATTGGGTGCAGCATGAACGCGCGATTCAGAGTCTGCGCGGCGGAACATCATCTCCGCAAACCCAAGTCAGGAGGAGGGGGGGCATGTCTCGCCCAAAGAGCGCTGATGAAATCTCCGCCAAGACACGCTTCAAACTTTTGCGCTTCCATCAAGCCAGTTGGGCCAAACATGCGCACCAGCTGATCAGGCCTTCAGGACCGACGGAGACTCTTCATTCATCCCACAAAGCGGTGATCGCACTCTGGCTGGGTTTCCGTCCCCAAAATGGACGACACCTTAGATGGCGGCAAAATATCCATCGTGTGGCACGACGACACGAGGACCGGGTTCAATATGGAAGCTTTGCGTATTTGCCTGCGTGGAACGACGCCGTGCAGGCAATTTCCCCGGCTTTGAGATATAGCGTTAAATTCCACTTTTAAGCTTCGCCGACCTCATTGCAGCGCAGGCGGGGAGGCGTGGACGATCAACGGAACAGACTACACGCGAGACTGCATGGCTTTTCAACAGAGCGTCCAGGACCTTTGAACAAAGCAAGAATATGGCTCATTCGTGATGGCAACGAGGCATTCCCAAGCCCGTTACATCAAAATGGTTCAGGCCTCATCTTGACAGCCAGAACCCGGGGGAATGGATTGAACGGTACCTTTTACCTGCATGCTGGCGCGTCACTTTGCTCCTCAACTACATGGACATCGCAGTTTGGTTGACATGCGGGGTTCCCGGCGTAATTATCCAAATGCGCTAAAGCAGCTTTATCGATGAGCAAGAGGTGCCTAAAACAACGCGATCGAAGCGCTAGTGACGAATGCGGTCGACTTGTATGCAATAATGTGGGCGAGAAGCTTACCCATCGGCCAGAATCCATCACGGTGCTTTTATGCGTCATGACGAACCCTTGACAAACAAAAAAAAGCAAATAGAGATCCACTCCTCTGCAAGGACGCCGGAGTAAACCAGACCTCGACCATGATTTCTACCTAGTTCTTTGATCATGGTATCCGTGGATACAGGTGTACTGGTATAAAATTATCCGGAGAAGGCGGAAGATCTGAGGGCATATTCGCAGCCGGTGGGCGACGGCGAGGTTTGAAGATAAGGACGACTATCAGTCCAAAGATGATGAGCAACAGGAGAAAAATGATTTTGCGACGACCAGTGTTTTTCTGATATCTATCCGACCGAATCAGTTCGCCCGATGGGACTCGGGGAACGGAAGGGATTGGACGAACCTAGTTGCAACATCCAACTCCTTGACTGCTTCCGCAACATGCACCGAAGTTTGCTCGATATTATATTCGACGCTGTCTAAAAGTGTCCCCTGATCGATCACGAGAATGGACAAGTCTTTAAAAAGTTCGGCCAAGGAAGCGATGGAGTTGGCAATCTCCGTCAGCTCACGGTCGCGAAGCCGAATATCGACCGTCTGATCCGTCTCTTGGATCTGTGCTTGCTGGGGCATCGGGTCAGGTGGTTGAGCACGCATTGTATGATAGCAGGACAAAGCTTACGGCTGCTCGAACGTCCTCGTCGACTGCGGTCAAGCCCTCGGAGCCTTTTGAGGTGATCATGCCCGAAGCAATGAGAAGGTCCTGGTTTTTGATGGCATGGCCTTGAAGACCTGATGGAGGGTTGTAGATACGAGAGAAGGTGTCGGACGTGAGTCACGCACGTTCCATGTACACTCGCTGCTTCTTGCGGAAGGTCGAGCTGAGTTCTTGCACCCTGGCCGCAAGCCCTCTCTGTACATTTTTGGCTGCAAGCACCTCGTGTTGATTCCTGTTTGACGGCGGAAACGTATGGTCCTGGTCTGAGCCGATTCGCTGTATTAGGCTGTGGCACCGCCGGAGGTCCTAGAACACGTGTGAAGGGGGGAATATAAATACGAGATGTGACGCGCACTCTCGTTATGTCGGTGGTTGCTGCCTCGATTTCCCTTTCCTCGGCCGTCCGGTCTGCGAAGCCAGGGAGGGCATGTTTCGTGTGGAGTTTTTCGAGGGCACCGACTTGATTACGGTTGTCGGTGGACGGGGCGAGGGATATTGCACGAGAAACGCACTTTTAGCCTGGGCGTTGGCGAGTATGTCCTCGACCCGGTCGGAGAGATTGACCCTAGAGTTGGGTTGGGTTGCGGGTGAGACGTGGCGAAACGGAGCTGGATACGACAAGGATACCATTTCGGAGGCAATGAAGCGTCTAGCGCGACGTGTCTTGCGCCGGATGCTATGAGGTGGTCGTGTTCGTCGCTGGCCTGGTAGGGGTCGTCGTAGGACGAGAGCGAACGAGAGAAGCGGGACGACCTTGTCCTCGAGTCGCGGTAGGAGATGAACAAGAGGGTCCTCGAGCGCGTCGTTGGCGAGGAGGGACTTGACATGCGAGGAGGTCGATATGTCGTCGAATAAACACGCGTCAACACCGGACCTGCGTATATGCTAGTCATCTACTCTTCCCGTACTACGGGCATGTTTAGATCCGGTGCATGCAATAGACTAAAACTCTCGACGATTCTTATCGTATCTCGTAGCTGATCTTGCTTGGTCTTGTGACTACGCCGACCTGTCCGTCCACACCGCTCCCATATACGGCCTCTCCTCAGATATAAAGTCCCTGTCCCCCCACCCATCCCGTGTCCCCCCATCCCCTCGAGTCCCTCCCTCTCATACCCGGTATGCCGTCGCCATTCATGGCCGCCCGTGAGACTGACTCTTTGTCAGATTTCTCTCTCATGTGCAATCTCGAGACGTAGGTCCATTCCGTTGGCGATACCTTTCTTTGGGTGACCTCTTGATCCGCCAGCGAAGGAACAAAGTACGGTTGTGGGGTAATCGTCTCACGCCGCCTGTTTCCTGAAAAAAGTTGCTCACCCGTCCCGTCTCGTGCAGCACTACGTAGTGGTGAGTGCTCCGCCTTTTCGGCGTCGAAAGAGAGGTAGACGTGTCCGTCGCAAAGACCCGCAAGGTCAAGAAAATCGATTGCCGCAGCGCGTACTGCATTCATTCCGCTCATCATTCTCGGAACTGTTCCAACTGCCCCTGCGAGAAGGTGCGTCGTCCTGCCTCCGTGCCACCCGTCTCCGCTCATCGTCCCGCCAGTACCTCGGGCCCGATGCAAAAGAGACCATCACGGTCACGACGCTCGACTACTGTGCCTCGTGCCAGTACTGGTTCAAGGGCGGCGCCCAACACCGTCGATGACCCACCCGACTTACAGTAATCTGCATCGCCATCTAATGAAACGGTAACTTAGAGCTGTCTATTTGTTGCTACGCCTTGTTGTAGTATGTAATGTTTTTTAAAAAAACACGGCGATGACGTCGTCACCACTTCACCGCCAGCCCGATGACCTCACTCTCCACGGCCCGGTAATTCGTCCGGAACAGCTCCCGTCGCCGTCCCTCAGCGCCTGCATCCATGTCCGCTTCCCACCTTGTCCGGCCCGCTTCTTCCGGCCCACACATCTCTCGCTGCACGCTCAGCGCGACCACGTCCGCGTACTCCATCTCCTCAGACCCCTCCCAGTACGCCCTCTCCACCTTTCGCGTCCAATCCCAGTTGCCCCACTTTGGCCCCATCGAAACACCGCTCTCCTCCCAGTTCCTCCCATACCCCTCCTCGTCCTCCTTCCGCTCCCATGCCTTGCCAATCGGGCGCAGCTGCCCTCCCCCGTTCACGCAACCCCACGGGCACGCCATCACCTCCACGTAATCGTACCCCTTCTCGTCCTCGCCGTTTCTCTTCCCCCTCACCCTCGCCCTGACCATGCGCCCAGCAGCACCCCTTCCAACCCGGACCCCCGTTTCCTTCCCAACCTTTCTCACTACATTCTGCAGATTGCGGAATCCGTAGCATTTCGCCCCCTTGAATACGACCTCCCCATCGCTCTGCTTCGTTAGCGTGTACTCCTCGTAGTCGGACGTCCGCACCGTCCTTGTGCTGAGCTCCAGTGGCTCCGATGAAGCGTGTCTGACAGCGGACACGAGCGAGTGGAGATAGGAACCCGAGCTAGTACCCGGGTGAAGCAGCAACTCGGGAATCTCTTTTACATAATCGGCGTCGTCTTCTCCGGACACTGGAACAGACAAATCCCAGCCCTTCTCACGCATAAGCAAGTTAAGTTCCCCGGTCGTGATAACGCAGTCGACGTCCCGCGTCGAATATACATCGTTGTAAAAGTCATGGCGCGAGGCTTCCAGCTTCTTGTCATAGCAGGGCATCACGGCGACGTGGTATATCTGATCAGGTCTGTATGTCCGATAAAATGTCTGTCAGCGACCACCTGGATGCACACCAACACGCACTGTTTTCCCCAAGAGCCCGCCAACCACGACTTGACCAACGTCCCCATGACTTGCTGGGGACTCTTTGTCCGAGAGATAAAGGGTAACAATTCGGAATGCGTTTTTTCGGCATAACATATCCATCCAGGGCAGGCGCTCGCCAACATCGGCAGCTCACCACTCCGTGTGCGC
>JBBPJX010000672.1:0-12284 GCA_038088955.1 Neotropicomus parvogracilis | reverse complement strand
GTGTGTGGATGTAACGAACGTGTGGGTACGATGAAGACGAGGAGGACGAGGACGATGTTGAGTTTCGAGTTTGCCACCACTGGACCCGACGCGACAGGTCTGATCACGTGCCCGTGTCTTAGGGATGTCCCTTATTTGGGAATGCCGAAGAGTTCCGGCTCGCATGACTAAACGTCTGCGGCTCTCCCTCTTGCTCCTGCTCCTCCTCCACAGTTCACCATGTCAAGACCAGCTGGTATACCTCTGCTGAGCGGACCGCCGCCGCCCAGTTCAGGTCCAACACAGAGCAAATGCAGAAAGTGTGGCAGAGAGTTCGGTGTTCTCTTCAATCGACGTCACGAGTGCATGCACTGCGGTAAGCACTGACCTGAACTTGCGATGATGATACGTTCAACCATTCGATCCATTTCCACCGTCAAAGGTTATGATTATTGCTTCTCTTGCTCAGATTATCAAGCGCTTTTGCCACGTCGCGGTCCTGCGCATGGTTATGATGTGGCGCCTGTCTGTGGCTTTTGTATTGACATGCTCAGTGGTCCGTGTTCGCTTGCCTTCAGTACACTCGAATTGCACTTAACCGTGTCTTGTGTTTCCTGTGTGCATTACCCAGTCACCGCCCTCGGCAGAGCTCAGCTGCGATCGCTCCCGCTTGCAAAGCTCAAGCGCTACATCGACGCATATAATATCCCGGTCAAGAACCCGATAGACAAGAATGACCTCGTAGACGCAGCCGTGGCCGCTCGGGTAGGTTGCGGAATTCCCACCTCGTCAAGTCATTCATCCTCTCTTCTGGATGCTCTCACAGACCCCCCAAGGCTGTCTCTCACCCATAAATGAGGACTACTATAGGAAACACTCCGTGCCTTCGTCTTCAACTCCTGGATCTTCTTCCCCCTTCTCGACTAACAGAAACTCTCCTGCCCGTGGATTTCCCAGTACCAACGCGACTAGTGGTTTCAGACCTAATAGACCATTCCCCCGTCCTGACCTCGACCCAAACCGTCGGCCGCCTCCACAAGAAGCTCCATACAGTACTTACACGCCCCGCCCCGCACCACGATCTAGAACGGCATCCACCCCAATAAACCCACGAACGACGACACACCCAGCCAGCGCGCAGTCCAACATTCCTCGCCCAACATCATCCGCTGGACGACAGTCTACCCCACAGGCCACTAGCAACGCCTCAGCATCGTCACATCCACGTACTGCGCCACCGATGCCACCTCCTCCGATGTCGACACTCGTCACACTTCCACGTTCATCCATATCTGCACTGTCGGTGGGTACACTGAAACAGATTCTCTGGGAAGCCCGGGTGAGGGTTCCTCCGGGTGTGGTAGAGAAGGAAGAGTTAGTAGAGCGTGCATGGGCTTTGATAGAGGAGGAGAAGAGGAAGGACGAAGAAGGCCTTGAGGATGTGGGTTCTGATATGGATGAAGATGAAATGGAGGATATCGAAGGGCCAGATATGGAGGAAGAATTCGTCGTTGAAATGGTTGACCCTGCGTCGGAAGGACACCCTGGTATACCATACGACCACGGACAGGGGAGCGATCCCCGTCACGCAACCGCTGACGGTGGACGCTTCATGGACGAGGAGCACCTTTCTGTTCCGGTGATGGGTTCTAGCTTGCCATCATCGCGGCCTGCTACTCCGCAGCTATCCACATCCCCTCCGGGACATCCAAGCTCGCCGTCACATCTAGCCTCGAATTCTAAAGCACGGCCTCATCTCAGGCCGACGAGCGGAGAACGTTCCGGTTTGTGTGTCGTTTGTCAAGACGAAGAGGCATGTATCGCTATCGTTGACTGCGGGTACGGCAATTATATTTTACCTCGTTGCACTTCCAGGCTGACTTGTCTCCCCGTAGTCACCTCGCTCTGTGTCGTGCATGCTCTGATCTTATTCTAGCGAGCTCTAGAGAATGCCCGTTGTGTCGCACGCGGATTGTCACGGAGGCTCGATTACTCAGGATATTTAAGTCGTAAACCAATTCGTTGCTGATGGTGGAACTGGGCGTCGATTGCTTAATACCTTTGTTTTTTTCTCCTTTCCCCCTTTTTTTTTGTATCTGTTTTCGTGGATCTTGTACGATTAGAAGGCCAATGCTGACATAACACTATGAGCAGACGCGTCAGTGCTGGTCAGGTCAAAGTTAACGGTACAGCTCCGCCATGTCCACCTCCCAGACAGCGAGCAAAGACAAAAAGGATGAGGAAAAGGACAAGGACAGGAAGGACGACAAGACAGATGCGTCCAAGAAACCAGAAGAGAAACCAGTCCCTCCAACGCCGAACGTGGAGATCAAGGCCAATGTTGCACTCATCGAGCGGGCCGTCGCCGACCTCGAGCCACGGTTCACCCATCGCGTATTGCGTTCACTCACTGCTTTGCGAAAGCGACTAGATAACAAGATCCTCCGCGACGCAATCAAGGAAATTTATCCGTCAGGTATGCACGCGTGCGTTTATACATTAATGGCGTCGGCATAAATTCGTGGTGCAGACTCTGCAGTGAAAACATCGCTTCTATCCTGGCTGCCTGCCGCACCCCCTGCAGACCAATCCATGGACATCGATGCCACAGCACAGCACGACAGCGTTGCAACTTCGACCCCACCTCCCAAGCCTACAACTGATCCAGTTCCGGAAGCGGAGGTTTACTTTCGCCTCCTGCTCATCCATCACTTTCACACTTCGAAAGACAATCTCGCCAAATCGATTGAGTTGTCCAAGGAGACAGTCGACAAGATGCAGCAGCTCAACCGCCGGAGCATGGATCCCATTGCAGCCAAGGTTTGGTTTGCTGTAGAGAGGTCGTATGAACTTGGAGGGGAACTCGCGGATGCACGACCGTGGGTTTCTGTCTGTTTCTGATCCACCCCGCGTCGTGTCTCTGATGGATGCATCCTGCCTCTATATTCTAGATTATTCCTCACTGCGCAACGTACTGCGGCGCTACGTCACGATGACGACACCCAAGCCTCGCTGATCAACCGACTTCTCCGGAGTTATCTCCATTACAGTCTGTATGATCAGGCGGACAAACTCGAGTCGAAAACAACATTCCCGGCTTCGGCCAGTAACCCTCAATTCGCCCGCTATCATTATTATTTGGGACGAATTAAGGCTGTACAATTGAATTATACCGCAGCCCACACGAACCTCCAACAGGCGATTAGGCGAGCCCCACCAGCCAAGGTTGCGCCGGGTTTCTATCAAGCGGTGCACAAACTTTTTGTGGTGGTAGAATTACTCATGGGAGATATTCCTGATCGCAGCACCTTCAGACACCCCGTGCTGCAGAAGGCGCTCCAGGCCTATTTTGATATCGTGAAAGGTTTGTTTCCTGACAGATTCTGATGTCAGCATGCTCATCACTGCGCTTACTCATAGCTGTTCGGACTGGATCTCTCTCCGAGTTCCAGGCGACCCTGACCAAGCATGCCTCACGATTTGAGGTTGACAAGACGTACACGTTGATTGTCCGGCTTCGGCAGAACGTAATCAAGACGGGCATTCGGCGACTCTCGCTATCCTATTCGCGCATCTCGTTGCGCGACATCTGCCTTAAACTCCACCTAGATTCCGAAGAAGACGCAGAGTACATCGTTGGTAAAGCTATCCGAGACGGTGTCATCGAGGGTCGAATCGTCCACGAGAAAGGCTGGATGGAATGCGAAGGGAGAAAGAACGGGTACGGCCCCGAGGTTAGCGAAGTGTTTGGCCGACGCATCGGATATTGTCTGGAGCTCCATAATCAAAGTGTCAAGGCAAGTCGCGCTCACCATCACGAGACCTGAACTCAACTTTTCTTTCTCATCAAGGCTATGCGTTACCCTCTGAATGCTCACCGGAAGGAACTTGCAGCTGCGGAGGGTGCCCGTGAGCGTGAAAAGGAGCTCGCCAAGGAAATCCAAGAGGGCGATTTAGACGACGAGGGCCTCGGCGATTTCTAAAGGCTGTTAGTAGCTACAGCGCCATGTTATGTTTGTCGACCGCATCCGCACCTGAACCACCAACTGCCCGAGCGTTGGCAGAATTTTGCAAGTTGAGATGTCGAGATATAAATATTTGCCTTATATGGAAAGGCGGACCAGTGTCACGCTTTGTACTCCAACCTGAATGTCGACAATACTTAGGCGGGTGTTACAACGCTTCATGAGGCCTGTGAGTATAGCCTCAATTCACGGTGCACTGACACTTTTGAAGCCTGAGGCGTTGTCCTGACCTGGGACTCACCAGACGTACCTCGTCGGCCGAGATTTGGAAGGTACATACACCTACCGGATGCTGTAGGTTTTCGCTCGCATTCCAGACAAGTTGACGAGAATGTCTTGCAGGGAACAAGTATTACGAGTTTCCGAACGCAAATGATGGTACAATATAGCGTCCGCCCAGCTGCCAGACTTTGACCATTTTCCTTGAATTTTATAGGTCGCGCGAAGCGGACCGTTCAATACAGACGGACGGACGACATGTGGACTTACATAGCAAGCGGTAGAAGGCTCCCGGGTATTCTTCCTGTCGTTCTGTCCATCTTCGTCCGTCCTAATGCTGAACGTGCAGTGCAATGGAGCGCCTGGCTCACGCATACCCGACTAGACCCGCCGAGTATCGAGGTACGTTTCCACCGTTGTCGGACACAGCCCATCATTGTTGACTTGTCTCCATTTTCTCCTTACTCGATTTATATTTGCCCATTTCAAACCCACAGGAACTGAAGGCGGATCTAGCCCGCCTACATCGCGTACAAATGAACGCTGCGAGACTCGAGGCGCGCGACAAGGAAGAACGCGAACGCATAGCCCAGCCCGAAGCTATGGAAAGCCATGTACAGGTAACTGAGCCGCGTTTGGAGAAGGAGCTAGCACGGAGACGTTCAGACAGTGCCTCTACTCCTGCTCGTGATCCTTGGGCAGAGGCGAGAAGAGGCTCGGACGAGCCACAATCCTGGACTCCTGTAGTTCGCCGTAAATGATGTTGGCAGTCCAGCATGGCTAACCGCCCAACATGTACCGTGTCCGTTCATCCCGTTCGCATCTCAATCAATAAGGGTTTCCTGATGTGAAGTATCCCTGTGTTAACGCAACTCTGATACGGGCCACAGTGACTTGGTTAGCTTGATCCGCTGGGTGACAGCGTCCGCGCTTTGCTCAGTGACTCATCCAAAAAGTACTGGACCGCTGCACTGCTACCACGTTACCATTGGTTTAATCCCATGGTTTACGATTAACACGTTGGAGTCACAAACATGGGCCCATTGGAAGGAAACGTACGTCATTTTGCTGTTTATTACTGTAACGATTCAAAGTTTCTGGTTTATAGGGCCACATGCATGCCACGACTCGAGGACCGGTTTGCACCGCCTTGGATAGTTGATTAATTCCTCGCGTCCACGTTGTCATCGGCACGAGGAGCCACGTCAGCCAGGTCAATAATTTTGTTCTCGATGGCAGATACGACTAAAGCCTCAAGTCCCAGGGTGTACTCTATGCCACCATCATTGAGTTTAGGTTGATCGGAAGGACACGAGCGTGCATTCATGGTCCTAGGGTGAGGGATTAATACCTTGCTCGCCTCTTGGGCCCACCTGCTTTGAATGCCGGTCGAATTCTTTTTTTAGGTGGTCTGTTCTGGTTGATAACTCCGAGGACTATTCTTCAGCGCCAGAGAGGTTGCCCGGTGGCCACCAATCTCCAGCGCATTCACGTTCGTTATCGGCATCCACCGATCACACTTCGAATCCTGTGTAAGCTCCGACATCTTCACCAAAACCACCTTCATTGGACGCTCGGCATACAGAGTCGAGTAGCGCGTCCAGAACGAGAGGCGCGTATCTCTTCCTGTTTGGCCCCCCAGCGATTGCAAAGACATCCGTGAACCTCCCAGAAGTCTACAGCACGGTCGTGAAGTGGTCTGTCACAGTTTCATCGATTGTTATGGGCGACTGCGTCGATTGCACGGTTTATCTGCGCTGGCGAAGTTCTCAGGAAGGTACCAACCGATCAACGGCTACACCAAGACGAGTAGGTGAAAACTATGCTGTGATTCCTCGAATGTGAATCCGCGGAATTACAGACGCTAAGATCGGATCTCCGTTATCGTGATTCTGCATTCAAATGGACCTGAAAACGCTCGAAATTTTAACCAGTGAAACCACGAGCTGATTCGCGACCTGGCGAGTCGCCCTTAACCCAGTTCAGACCGCCTTTAAATTTGTTGACGCCCTATTTATTCAGGACCACCCTTGGCTGAATTCTCGATGTCTGGTTGCATTTGTGTCCGATCAGAAGGACAGCATGTACTTCTATGGGCTTTCCACAGAAAAAAAAGAGAGCCCCTCGATGCTCGTAGGGGGCCAGGTCACAGCATTAACAGAAGTGGTCGTTCTCTGAAATCGATGAGAAGGTAACTGAGAGAAA
Source organism: Neotropicomus parvogracilis (assembly GCA_038088955.1). Taxonomy (NCBI): domain Eukaryota; kingdom Fungi; phylum Basidiomycota; class Agaricomycetes; order Boletales; family Boletaceae; genus Neotropicomus; species Neotropicomus parvogracilis. The sequence continues at coordinate 5,856 of JBBPJX010000672.1, read as the reverse complement.
CGTTATTAAAAATTTCTAGAATGCCCCTGTACTCACCAGCGGAATCATAGGGTATCTTTTATCCTCCTTTTCGAGCGAGTTCTAGAAACATCCCTTACACCACAATAATCGGTGCACCCCTAGATATTGTACGGGAAGCCGCGCGTTTAGAAAGTCTACCGCCGTGCTCAATGGACCCGTCCGTGGAGATAATTAGTCGAGCAATTTTTGGGATAACGCTGATAGTACCAGCATGTTGAGTTGTACTGTCCGTAGTTTTCCTTTACAATACAAACATCACGAAACTAGAACAGTAGTGCAAAATTCAAATGATCACTAGGTGAGCCATGAACTCAACTTGATCAAATCAGGTTTCTCGGAGCTTTCGCGTCTCATTGAAATCAAGAAAGCCCGTACCAGAAGGTGAAATCAATTCAGCCCTGTAACCCAAATTCTGAACAAGTCCTTGAGCCCCGGCACGAGTAGCGATGTTGTAGAGTTCCCAGATATTTACTCGAAGAGATTAGTACGGTTCAATGGTAGCAGCCCTTCAAGATCCTTGACTAAGTGTTAAAAGAGACGACAAACCTTGCCCTGCTGCGCATTCCCCGAGCCGTGAGGTGGCAAGCTGGATGACGCCACTGCCACAACTCGAAGTGACGCCTGATAACACACCTTAGAAGCGAGTCGCCACCTTGTCCTTGTTGACCTTGCCGTTATCGTGCCTCTTGCTGCACATCCTGCTGCCCGTGGGGCACGAGACTGATTTGCGATTAATTCTAGTCGTTTAGAAGCAGAACTGAGCAGCTTACTCTGACTTAGAGTTGAACAGTTCCGAAAAGAAGCCACCGATTTACGATCAGTTCCATCATCACCTGTGCTTTCTGTAAACCCGAGGCAATGTACTCGTCCAGTAAAGTTTGGGATTGGATGGGAAGCTGGTCCGAGATGCTCAGCACGCGGGAAAAGATGAAGAAGCAACTCACTTATGGGGCCTGTTCTTGTTCGACTGAATTCGGGCCAATTCTGTTTGTCCACTTGGATTGCCACACAGCCTCCGGAGATTTCTACAACAGCCAGTCTCGTGAGTATTGCCTCTGGGCATAATTGGGGCATCTTGACCTGAACTCACCAGAGCTGAGACGTATTGTGTCGGCCAGGGTTTGGAAGGTACCCGATGGCAGTCCATTTCTGTGCTACAATGATGGCAGAACTTTCAACAATGACGGGACATCGAGTAACGTCGGTACTAACTTAACACACTGGAAATTCAGTATTCCCGAATGCTAACTTGGCGGTATAGCGATCACTATGACACCAAGGTCCGATCCATTTTCCTGTGGTTGAGACCTCGCCGAGCCTACACTTGTCGGCCGAATTCCGACCTGCCTGACCACGTTCGCATGCGGCAGTGACCCCGACTCCCAGGCCCAGGGACTCGTTCAGAGGAACCAGCCATTCAGAGGAACCAGCCTGTTCTTGGATTTCGGAATGCATCGGGATGTACCCGTATAACCCGTCAGACGTGGGCAAGGTGCATAAACACATTGGAAACGCGACAAATAAATCAAGTACTCGAGGCTCTCCAGCTCATGACGTCGCGTATAATTCATACAGATTGCATACATGAAGCGGAGCTGACGAACAAGTACCAGACAACTAGATGACGAACTTCTTCAACAGACAACAGTCCACACGGGTATAGACTCTACAGAGTTCGGGATCCGTGCTATTTGAGGGGCAATGTCCAATTATCAAACCTTTCCCATACAGAAAATCAAACCGATGTTATTTTGATCCGATTTCTTGCAATCGGAACCCTTGAAAATCCATACTGATGCAGAGTAGCCAAGAGATCGATGGACCCACTACCCTGGTAGAGGGCAACTATTCTAATGAGCACGCCTTCAAGACCGTTTTAGAGCAGATCCAACTCTCGAAAGAAACATCATGCCTGTAGTTGGCTGACCTCGAGTGCCCCAGCGAACTGGGATGCACATGGCCGTGATGACCCGGTGTCGCGCTCGCATGATTCCGACACTTGTGGAGACGAAGCAGTCTTCTTAAAAACGAACAGTCACAGCTGGATCGACGTCGTGACCTTTGTTGCGAGCCGGCTGGCCAGGGGGATGACCACAGCACATCTGGTTCACCGCGAGGTACAAGCCTGAGACCGGGTCAGGTCGAGTTTCAGAGGCAGGTTCGGGCCACCTACTTGCCAGTTTTCATGTTGAAAGGCCCAGAGAGACACATGAGCAAGCTACTCAATGGCGAAAGGGAATTGGCTGTATTGTGACAACCGTTTACGATGAGTTCCCCCGCTCACCAACCCCTACAAAATACCACGTACCTATCCAAAATTCGAATCTCGCTAACGCGAAGTTTGGACCTGATGTTTCGACTCTCCCCAGCTGGGTAGGGCACTGGATTTAAACGATTGCCTGTGTATCATTTCAGTGCAAAGCATCCTGTGTGCCACGGAACATCCACAGGAACTACCGTGGCATTTGCAAACTTGAGGTGTCGGGCGAACTTGAAGCTGTGCCGCACACTGTGCCGGGAGATGGCACGACACCACGGTGAGGACAATTGCAGTGGGGACGATGCAACACCACGTGGGGGACATTTGCTCACGACTCATAGCAAGCGTCGAGGAAAATTATAATCACAGGCAAGAACTAAGTATTGAACGAAACGAACAACGTTGATGTGGTCTCATCCACATGAATCGTCTACCTTCCACCTCCCTTCCCTCCGTACTTGTGGTCCGCAGTCCTTTGTAACATATTTCAATCAGAGAGTCATGGATGATGGAAAAGCAACCAACTTGTGGGACCCAGTTTTATCCTCCCGGACGCCGCTTTGCGGTGTTTTAGGTTGTCTGAATCAAAGTAAGATCAATGATTAGCGAAGCTTGGTTTGCTAGGGCAAGAGCGAGAAGGAGCGAACTTTTTCGGATCGCGGGGACCCGATAACAACTGGTTTTGCTCTCCACGCCCACGGAAGCGTCTGGGTTTTATGAGAACAGTAAATTCAGCCGCCGGTTCGAAATACTCGGAATGAATAGACTGACTCTCCGTTAGATTGCTGCGCTGCCTCTCCGTCAGAGGGGAAGTAGTTATCGTCGTCGCTATGCGGTGTCGCTGGTCGTCTGGTCGGACTGGTTTCAACTTTCCAAGTGGGTCAGAAGCCTGGTCACAAACTCACTCGCGAGGGTTGTGCGAACTGGAACGAACTTGCTCAACATTCGCCATCGAAGTCAGTGGGCGATCAGCGGCGTAGTGAATGATGGGAGGATCTAAAACACGAGGACGCCTTTTATGAGTCTAGGGATACGGCCCCATGATCGTCTTTTTGATTTCTTGGTTAAGGGGCTACGTTGGCAGAGTGAGCATGTGTCCTCTTAATGACGCCAAAGATAAGGATGATGGCTGGATGAACCCTGAAGTGGACACCACCTTGGCTTCAGATTGATACGCCGAAAGGTCCTGTGACTGGGAAATGACGGAAACGAAGAACCCGTCCCCTGGGACTCGAGAGAGCGTTGGGTATTATAGACGCCGGAGTGTTTGATAACTAAGAATACACGACAACCTGTGCAAACGTGATTTCTTCACTTCAGCTGCTCTGGTCATCTTCGAGGAAATGGGATAAGAGAAGGATTTTGATGAGAAGATTTTCCTGAGCTTGTTTCGACATTAACCCGTCCGTCAAGGGTCAATGATGGTTGGTTTTTTTTGGTTCCCATCAGGCGCCAGAGGTAGCGTGGGTACAAGTGACGTGCTTCTGTTGTGACGAGGGCAATGGCGGGTGGCTGGCAGAATCAGCAAAGGGTACTCAAGTGGTCACCAACTCGGCCAGCTTTGATGGTGGGCGAGGTGTCGAGCAATCGTGACCCGTTCGCCTCTGTGCTGAAATGGAGAGCATGCTTGGTCTTCACGCAGAACATGTTGAAAGGGGGCGTAGAACCGCATCGATGACTTTCTTCCCCGTCAGTGTACACTGCCAGACCATCCTGTGGATCATTCGCAAACGGAGCGACGTACCCATCGCGAGCGTGTGGACAGCCCCACAGCAAACTGGTAGGAACACGGTTCATCGGTGTCTTCTGCCGAGGGCAGTGTACTAAAGTTTGTACAGGGTGTGATTAGAATCGAGGTTTCGATCTGTAGATGGCGGCCGGCGTTATGCCTAACCAAGCTTCCATGTGAAAGCTTTGGCCTGGGCGGTACCATAATATAACTCGTAGCCTCGTCGGGGAAGAGGGGCATGCACGGATCATTTGCTCGTGCAGGCCAAGGAACGAAATACTACAATGCCCTGCAGGCTCAATCCCGTGACACCGCTGAATACCTCGCGTTATGGCAGCTCAGCCTGGTAGGTGGACTCGACTCCTTTCATGCATAAGAGACCGATGCTTCTTTCAGTGTCCAGCTCTGTCCCCGAGTCATCGGCCGAGGACCAGCGTCCCATGACAGGCCGGTCTTTCCACCATCGAACTTGGCACGAATTTCGTCTCGTACGCCAGTCGAAACAAGTATGATCTCTGCTTCCAGGTGGCAGCGTTTCGTACATCCGGAGGGACAGCTGTATTTCGTGCTCACCGGTGAAATCGCTTTCGACATCGTCACCGAGGAGAATATCGAAGACACACAGACACAAGATCGAATTCTCGATTGTATAGCGATGGCAAGCAAAGAATTATACTGTCACGATATCAAAATTCCTCCCCGGTGCGAACTCTTCTTACAGCTGGGAGACGACCATGTTTCGTGCGACTACTACTTCGTTGATCACATCGGAAAAATCCTATTCTGGCTCGAGGATGTGTGTACAGAATTTCTTCATATCCAGCCAGCAGCGTCTTCCTCGCATTTGGGTTCGTTTTTGGTATGTTGATACGCTCGCTAGCCTCACTTTCGCACAGAAATGCAGCTGGAGCGACTATATTGGGTGCATCTCGAGTATTTCCCAATGCATCACTCATCCCACGAACATCAATTTTCTCAAGTGGTGGATGACATTTATAATATCATGTCTCATGGCCAAGCAGGTAAGACTTTCTATGGCTGTATACTTCCATTAAGCCAGCCGACCTTGAACAACAGATAGATTGACGTCAAACACCTCGACGTTTCCCTATACGGCAGACACCTGCGGGCGATTTCTGGAATTGTTGTCGAGGAAAAGAGGTCAGTCTTGTGAAATCCTGATCGTTTCAACATCATTGGTACGCCTTAGGACAACAGGTGGATGGATATACTCTCTGTTATGCAGGTAGGCGATAATTGAACAACCTTGTCCGTTCCTGACCATTCTATGATAGCACGCCTCGCTGGGACTATAGGTATGTTTCGCGGTTTGTCAGCAGACGCATGGCACTCAATGTCCGTTTTGCAGCGAAACAACGATTTTTGTCCTTTTATGGGCAACGGCCTGCCCAGTTGGATAGACTACAAGAAATGTTTTCTATCGACGCCGTTCAACACAAATGGTTGTTTACCGCGGCCAACTTGCTGATGTGGGGCATTCCCCAACATTACAATATCCTCCTGGATGATATGTTCGTGAACGAGCAAGTATATGCAGACCAATGGACTCGATTCGTGTCTGTTTGCCTTGCCGATTGGACATCCAGTTTATCATGGGTGCGTCGGCATACCGAGTGCGAGGACGACACTTTTGACCTTTAAAATGCAGAGTTTTCCAGTGTTCATGTGAGCGATGAGTGCCTATCTCTCGCCGAGTCTTAATAAGGTATGCTCAGATCAAGTATTCTCCTTGCCAACGTGCACGGCGGTTCGCTATCCATGTCGGTCCCTCCAGCGCTCTCCAGCGCAGTCAGCATTGCCTCTGCGTCCTGCCTCCATCTCAGGC
>JBBPJX010000671.1:0-12292 GCA_038088955.1 Neotropicomus parvogracilis | reverse complement strand
CGCGTCGGTGGCGACGTGGATGGCGCGGGGGAAGAAGACGCTCGTGTTGGCGACGAATGGGAATTATGTGGAGCAGCGTGTGGGGTGGGAGGTGCTCGGCATCGAGGGTTCGGGTGCAAGGATGGTGTTTGAGAACGGCGTCGTGAAGAGGGTCCGCGGGGAGTTCGTGCTGGGACCTGTTGGGTCTGCGGCGTTCGTGGTTGACGTATAGGACGGCTTGGGTGGCGTCGCAGGAGGTCGAGATGTCGGGAGTGCATCTGGTGTTGGGGTACTCTGCAGTGACAAAGTCAAATCGCCCAGTTTACTGTAATACTTGGCTCGTGTTCACTGTGGTATGGAACGATGCATAGTGCACTGCCCACTGCTACTGAGCGCGGAACTGCGGATGGAAGAACAAAAGCCTCGTGTCCTTTCACCGCCCAAGATCGTGATGCAACTGAACTTCATACTGTCATCGAGACTTCACAGCGACCGGCTGTAACACTCCCTGTTACTTAGTTCCCGTAACTAATACATATACCGTCCGTGATACTGAATCGTACCGATTCAGTATTTCCGCCTTTTGGCTCAGTGGCTGAGCGCGGCGGTCCAGTCATTACACCGGCGTACGAAGCACACGGGGTTGGATACGGCCCATGAAAGACATACGACGACCGACCGATGCCGGCTCCTTGTCTCTGCACGCATTTAAGGCACTTGCACTCTTCTGACCGCCTAGCTTAGCGTGTTATCAAACCGTCTCGGTCTGCTCTGCATCGACACCGAGAACCCGAACCTAAACCCGCCGACCTCGCGAAAACGTATTAGAGAACATGACCGAACGGTCGGCTGAGCGAGCTATGGAAAGGACAGTTAAGTCCTAGGTACATTAGTATGTATGGTAGTAGGTGAATACAAGCGTAGCTTACCTCCAGTCGTGAATGAGAGACTGGAGGAAAAGACGCGTCGCAAGGCGCGCGGGTAAATGAACGTCCGTATATGGTAAGTTAGGGAAAGAGTACGTGGAAAGTCTGTATCTCCAACAAAACGTTTTCCGCCAGTTCGGGCGTGTCTGCACTTCCGTACCCGCCCAGCAGACGTGGACTGCGGGCGAACACATATCGGACCACGTTGGGTCTACGACAAGACCTTAGCGTGTCCTACGGACCGATCTCTGCGTCTCTAACAGACAATGGATCTTTACGTTCATGCGCTAGACACCGAAAAAAACATGTACTGAGTGAACAAGTTACGGAATGAGCGATTATGGACAGAACGTACAAATCCGACCTGTCGACATCAACACACGACGCAACACTTGCATCCCCTGCTCCTCTCCCCGCCAACAACAGTCTCAAACGGCACGCCCTCGCGCATCAGCAAGCTCACACGCGCAACCTCCTCAAACATGTCGTCCACACCCTCGATCTTGAGCGCAGAACACTCCTTATACGCCCGGGCACCGATCTCCGTTGCCACTTGCTCCGCCTGGGCGCGCGATACATACCGTGCAGGATCCGGCGAGTCGGGGGCCGGTCGTAGGTCCGATTTACACCCAACTGGTAGAGTGGGGATCGTCAGGCCACACATGCGTCGCACTTCTTCGATCCACTGTAAGCACGCGTTGAGCGCACAAGCACCAGGGAAAGAAAAAAAAGGGGGGGACATAAGTTGACGGGCGCGTTCTCGAGCGAATCCAGTGTATCGATCGCAAACGCAATCAAAACGACGTGCGAGTTGGGATATGAGAGCGGTCGCAGACGCTGTTCCGAACACGCACGGTTACGCCGTCGCGCCACGTACCCCGTATTCATAGTGTCCGCTGCGAGCGTACCGATCAGTCTGCAGCGCGCAGAACAAGGAGAGGAGAGAGACACACGCAGTGTCCCACAGCGCCAATTGAACCAGTTTGCTTTCTAGCTGAATCTCGGCCACGTAGTTTTCGAAAACGGCTAGACGAATGGACGGACGGGTAGACGCGCGCTTGGTTGATCAACACCAAGACCAAAACAAATAGAGGGCTCACCGGGTTGCTATGCCGCCCCCAGATCAGCCCACGCACAAACGAGATACATACGCTCGACGACGCACGTATCCCTTTCGAAACTCGCACATCGCAAACGCACACAACAGCGAGGTCTTGCCGCACGTATCTGGTTGTCGCATCAGCCAGAAAACGATCCAAGAAAATAAAACGCTTGCCATCACCGACGATGACCAAATTTTTCCGAATCTGTTCCAGATGACCATTGTCAGCGCAAGGCATTGGTGTAAACGACGACCGTGAATTAGGACGTACAGGATTTTGGGAGGGCATGTCGATCCTCAGAATGACGCGTCCACGCGTCTGGAGAGCGGTCAAGAGCCATCGCAACAGGCTAACGCGACCCTCCAGGCTCCTACTACCCACCACTACTTTGTATCCTAGTGTTCGTTAGCTGGCGAAGTCCGAGTGGCAATACGAAATTTCAAACACCGCAAACTTGACGCCCAGTGAAAACTGGCCATGATCACGACCCTTTTCCTCATTCACGACTGGAGGTAAGCTATGCTCGTATCCACCTACTACCATACATACTGATGTACCTAGGACTTAACTGTCCTTTCCATAGCTCGCTCAACCGACCGTTCGGTCATGTTCTCTCACACGTCCCATGGCCATACGATAACCCAAGCTCTCTCTCAACGAAATCACACTGCGCCACACATTACTCATGCCTCACGCTCTCCATCAAGTTCACTACCGTCTCATTCCTCCCCGTCTCCGACAGACCCGTCTCGACCTCATCGACCTCTATCTTTGCCTCTGCACCTCGACCTCGCCCGCTCTTGCCGTAATGCTGGTCGGGTGGCCCTGTAGGCCCGGCTGGACGACGTGACTCGTCGCCCGTGCCTGCAGAGTTCTCGACGGTCCTTCTGGGTCCTGCCGTCTTCGTCTGGGTAGTCTCACGACGCGCTCGTCGTCGGCTCGTCGGCTCGGCTGCCTCCTGGGTCGTACGTGGCGTAGAGCGGGTTCTCTGTGATATATGGCCGACGTTGTCCTCGCCTCTGACTCTCATCGGCTCCGTAACGTCGTCTGCACCACGGTGTGCTCTCGGCGCATCGTCGTCGTGTGCGGTGAGATCGCCGCTCAACTTCCAGTACTCCCCCTCGAGCGGCATGCTCTGGGGTTTGTGTGGTGAGTAGTCGCCTCCATTGTCGACTGATTGCCCATCAAGGGCTTCATGCGCGCGTACGAGCGCGTCTCCGCCGCACTCTTCGTCTTCGACTTCATTTTCCCCACTCTCGACCGAGTCCCGGGCACACGCTGCCTCCATGTCGCCCGTGGCGTGATCATCGCCTCGGCTCTCCGTGCTCTAGCGTCGTCGGTCGTCTGTAGACCTTCTTGCTCCCCTTCGAGCGACGTACTGGGCTGGTGTGTGACAGCGGTCCCGTCCGCAGACGTATATCCATGCGGTTTGTTTGTGGCAGGGTATCCTCGCTGCTGTCTGTGCCTCGGGAGCGATGCTGCACCTTGACTGATTCGTGTCGCGGGTCTTCGTGACGTTGACACTGACCTTGACTGCTTCGGCTCGTTCGCCAGCTCTTGACTTGAGTGGCTCGTCCTGCAGGTCGTCCGGTGCGCCCTCTGACCTTGTAGGCTCGGGAGCGCACACCCACTCCAGGTGAACACTCTAACAACAGGTCCACATAGACCAATACCTTTTTGATCACCTGTTTATGGGACTTTTGGACTTTTCGAGTGACTTTTTTGACTTGCCACTGCAGGCCGAAAAAACTAACCAAGTGTTTTCCTGATGAACGAGGGATCGGCTGTATGCCGGATGGATGGGTTCCGTTATCAGATTCACGATGGGAGCTTTCGTGAGAAATGGGCCTGGTTCCAGAAACGTGACCTGTCGATTGCGAAACGTCGCAGTGTGTATGGAGGTGCACTCGGGAATGGGATTCGGGTGGCTTACCTTGATGTTCTAGCTAGGATCGTGTTCCTTGCTCATTCCTTCGAGATCTAGCCGTCACCAGTTGATTACATCGATGAGTTGACGATGACCATGCCCCAGGTCACGACGTACCGAATTTGCTACGACGAGCACCAACGTCGACGATCCAGCGTTGTTGTCTAGCGATCACCAATCAATCAATCAATCACTCACCTAGCCGAATAGTATGCGATGCCAGCCGCTGAATTTATGCCGGACATGGACGAGATCTGAAGCAGCCTTCTTCCGATCGGCTTATCCTCCTCCCGAAAGAACCTCACCGCCTCCTTGCTCACATGGGACGCACCCCAAAAGTTGACTTCAAACACCCTCCGCGTGGCGTCGTCGGGGGTGCCCTCCGCCTCGGCCAATACTCCGAACCCGGCGTTGTTCACGCCCACCGTCGATACGACCGAACCTGGCGCGCCCCGCAGAGAACGCGGCGGTCACCTCGGCTGGCTTGGTGACATCGAGCCGCGAGACAAGGAGGCTCTCTGAGTGTTTTGCTGCCAGGTCGGAAAGGACCTCTGGTTTGCGCAGCGTCGCGATGACTTTGTCCCCTTTTTGCAAGGCATGCTCCGTGATGCAAAGACCGAGGCCGGAAGAGCAACCAGTGACTAAATGACGTGAGCAAGAATAAGTCGTTCAGGCAAGATTCTTACTGAACCAGATTTTAGTATTGGGCGACAATATAGAGGGAGACGGGAAGTGTTTCAGTGGGTCAAGCCTGAGCGCCTCGTGGTCTTAAATCGGTGGGTTCCGGGATAAAGAAGCCAGTTGTGTTCGCATCACGAATTCGAATCGGGAACCTGGGAAAAGCGGTATAGTGCAACACTCGGTCTCGGAGGTTTATCGATAAGTAATGTAGGGGCCTGACTACTGTCCCAACTGCGGCCATTGGAGGTCACGGGGTGAAAGGGGGCCACCAAGAGTGAGTGAAATATCAATGAGTTAACCAGAACATGGTTTCCCGACGAATGTGCAAGACAGGGGCATGCTGCTACAGTGCAGATGGACGATACTGATTCACAGAGGCCGCAAAAAAACCTGAATACGTGCTTCATGTCAAGTACGCGACACCCACTGGATACGATTTATGCATCGCCTAAGGGCGGCGAGCGATCGCAACTGTCGTGGGTGAAATGGGTAGAGCGAGGGCCAAAGGAGACGAGGAAGAGTCATGCATCTTCGTTCTGCCAGGCATGTCCGGCATACACTTGATCGTATTGTCGAACGCGAATTTTTTAAACATCTTTGGGAGGAGGGATGACGATTTGGAAAGGATTTTGAGACGAGAGCCGCTCAATCCAAAGAGCTGGTTCTCGTCTATCGTTTCGGCGTACGTTGAGAATGTACAGAAGGTGGTGATCGGGGTCGCGAGGAAGAGGGACCACTCGTCTTTTCCTCGGGCTCAGGATCGTCGCCTGTTATGCGCACGGAAGATTGTTACACTAGGTACTGACAAGAATTCGTTGAAAGGCGCTGAGCACGATGGGGGGAGAATTTTGTAAGTGTCCAACGGATCTGGCCTTTTCCTTTTGCATTTGAAAGCATTCAAACACTTGACCGTGCGCATGACCGTGGCTGGGCACCGACATGATGTCAACAACACGCACCAATTTGAGCGCTGCCAACTTGATCAATGTCAGCGGGAGCGAACGCGTGGGGACGTTTCAAGCCAGGGAAATGTATGTTATACTAGGGAATGCAAAGGGACCAGCAGTGGTGAGAGTAGCGATATGTGAACCCAGTGTCACCCAGGCCGAAATCCGCCAACACGAGAGGAACAAACATGTTCCTATCATCAAAACTTGTTACACCTTTCTTGAAGGCTCCAGCCACCGAAGCAACTTATCGGGTGCTGTTCGTTCCTACATTGCGATCAACTCCGACACGGGACTCGGCGATATCGTGTCGCAAGCATTTCCCAGGATTAAACGCCAGATGGTGAGACTTGCTCTTTAGATGCGCACGAGCTACGTATATGTGCACGAACGAGGATGGGACAGGTAAAGATTTCCATCATGAGAAAAAAGGACATAATGGATCGACGTACACCGTAGTAGAAGTTCGTGCGAAGGGCTTGTCTTTAGACTCCGGACGATGTCTCGCCTGACAGGTGAGAGGCCAAGAGACAGCTCGACAGAATAAAGATCACTTTTCGGTGGAAGTCGCAGTCAAAGCTATGATTGGGACACCCGGGAAATATGTGCGAAAGGAACCGAGCTTGTGCCCTCCGCCTCTGACAAGATAAATATGTGGTGAGGAGATGCATGGAAGTCGCTCACAGAGGTGAAATGTGACTAGTATTTGGGTCGACGATGGAGTATAGGTACACGTCGTAGTCCATGGCGAGCGAAGCAAAACACCGGTCTGTCAGGAAACCATCACGTGATGCTCCGCGTGTAACATGCGTCGGTGTTTTAGAGAGGAGGGAGCGGCGGTGAAGGACGTGGGGCAGGAAGGGAGATGGGCAGAGGGCTGGGACGAGATAAGATCCATAGTTATACGTGCCAGTGGCTGACAGAAGGAATGCTACAATGCTCACGTGCGGACACACGTGCGGACACGGCCGACGTTCGGACTGTCGGGTTCGGACTGTCGGATGTTCGGAAAGTTCAAATGGACCTTTTGTCCACTTCGAAGTTCGAACCCTGAGCCCACGACGATGATAGATTCCACGGCTCCTGTTGCGACTGACGGCGAACTGGATCTCAAAACAGTTGACTGGTACACACTGGTTCTGATTCTGATAACTGGGTTTCAGTTGACTCACCACGCCGGAGACGACTCGCGAACTCCATTCTCACGGTCCGTCAGGAGCACACGGTCATTTGGACCAAATAGGATGTTGTAGCAAGCCAAGGAAGGGGAAATTAGAAGATGAAACCCAATCAAGCTTGTTGGCGTGAGACACGCAACAGGGTTTTTGGATAGTCAGGTTTCAGGGGACGTACGGACATTCCTGAGTCACTGTGTACGGCCGAGGTAAGAGCGAATTTGAAGGTCCTCATTGAGTGACGCATCATCAGAAGTTCCGGTGGAGGACAGAACCAAATGGATGGTCGCTTGTTACTTCGGTGCACTGTAAGTACTGCCTGGGGAGGCGTTCTGCTGAGGGTAGGACAGAACAGGGTGTCAAATTGGGCATAATAGATCGCTGGAAGTGCCCGCGGGGACCTGGGCTTGTTTTTCCTGCCTACAGCCAAGATACCGTTTGTTATCTCTCTTCCCAAGTTCGGCTGCACCCTCAGAATATCTCGAGTCTTCCTAGCCAAAGGGTACTACTTTGCTGCTACGGTACACACTGCCGCAGCACTGATTTTGAAATCACGCGACTCTGGGGGACGGACTCTGTTTCCCTTGCTTGCGCGGCATGTATTCACACCTCACGGATCTAACCAGACTTCCAATTGACTATCCGCACTACACTCCTTTCTGTCCGAAAATAGATGTCGGCCGAGTCAGCCGCCGTGACTCGCGCCAGCCCGCGGGGTCGGAATGGCACCTGAGTCACTGTTCAAGTGACCCGTCTGTGGTTGGCTTCACGTTTAGGCATCTCACTCTCGACGGCGCGCTGATTAGTCGAGATAAGTAATGGATCACGCCAGCGCTCTGGTTTGAACTTGAAACTCAGCTCAAGCTGCATCAAATCAGCCTGGTGGAACTTGAATTGGGTTTCAAGTCCGATGGCCGCACACTTTCCAGAGTGCCGTCCCAAGTGCACATAGTTCCTGAAATTTGATAAGCTCAAACTATTCGTATCCTTCTTTCAAACACTGGATATAGCTTTTGACATGATAAAACCTGACCACAAGATGGGTGGGGCTGATAACAGTGACAAATATAACATGACCTACACCTCGGTGAGTCATCTCAGCGTCAGACATGCGAGGACTCAATTGGACGACGATTATGTGAGCGTCTTGAACTCTGTACTAGTCATTTAGGTCCAAGGAAAATTTCATCCCATCTCCAGAATAGCTGTATACAGCATGGGGGCATCTTGGAGATGTATATTCAGCTGTTGTGTCCTGACACGACCGTCTGCCAACTCGACGGACTCCTAGGCATCAGCACCCTACGCTTATGTAAGTTGGACTGTAGTCTAGCTAATAACTCTATCCCCCATGCTCCGAAAAGGCCGCAGCAATCAACATGTTCGCTGCAAATGGTAGTGCCAATGTGTCTTTTAACGGAAACACCGATCATTTCATAGCCACCGATCATAACATGGTTTGATGCCAAGGGAATTAATTCCGTTGTCTTCAGGTGGCCATGATGGAACACGATGGATGATTGGTTTTCCGTCATCCTCCGTAACACGGCTCCGTTTTTGAAATCTCCATTGAAAAATATTAACTATAGATATGTGCTGAAGATTTTGGAACGGCGATGAATGCTACGCACGTTTGCAAAGCTACGGAAAATTGGATCCGGGATCCTTATAAACTCGTGGCAAAGATGCAGAGTTTATCCAGTGTCTAGTTCGTATGCGCTCGTTTATCATAGCACCTTTCTCCGCCTCTCGATGGTCACCCCAGGGGACATTCTCATCATTCCACATCAGCCAAACCTCTCCCCTTTCACATCAACACGAGCAAAGCCACACAGGGGGCTCAACGGGCAGGGCTGGTGACCATACTATCCAATCGGCCTTTCGTTTCAGTGTGCGTCTGTGGATTTTGGTTGCGAGACAATTCGCGGGCTAACCCGTATGCAGAATGGCATCACCACGGAAGACCTAGGTTCTGGTATGAATTATTCTGCAGATACACGTTCGCCCGAGGGGGGCACACCGTGGCTCCTCGAATCCACACCGAACGACACGGTCGCCCCTGAATCCAATTTTCATAACGATCTTCAGCGTGAGATGGAGTTGTTCGGGGCTGCCGGTGACAGAAAACCAATCCCTGTGGTACGTTCCACGATCCCTTTATTAGATGATCGTGTGTAACGCCAATAGGAGGACGAGTGTCACCTCACACCTAGCGCTAGCACCTCCGCGGCGGCTCAAACTGCCGAAACGCAAGCCTGCCGGTGTGCAACCACGGCGGCGCAGAGTCGCCCTTACCTGTCTACGTTGCGTTGTCTGTGGACTGACGCAGGTCACTCTGGACCATGCGGCTTTCAAATCGCATGGAAGGACGTTCCCACACATTACAGGAAGCACCACCACATCAGGCAAATATACAAGGACGCCTTGATTTTATGTCGGTGGCAGGGGTGCCAAAAGCAGGTGAAACGGAAAAACTTCGTTCGACATGTACGAGAGCGTCATCTCAATCATCCTAGGCAAAGGAAGAGTGCTGTATGAAACTGAAGTAGGCCAAATTTTCTCCGTTTATTAAGATAGCTGCAACTGAATCCTTTGGTCACGAGCATCCCGGAGTAGGGTAAACGATGTAACTTTTTTCTTCTTTTTTGGAATCCATTATTGTTCGTGTTGGAGCGTAGTATGTGCCTTATGTAGGATAAGCGATCTATCTACTTGGCTAGGTTGCTCCGTTCGCGCTGCAGAGACGATGTACCTGGGGAAGGCTACGAGATCCAGTGATAATGAAATTGATGACAATTTAACAATACTTAGCTCGTTTGGGTAAATGATCCGTACAACATTAGGTATCCAAGATGTTTATCGTGGTCAACGACTAGTATTTTGTTCCTGTCGCGTGCAATCGGATTCCAATCAGTACGTCCCGTAGCCATACGATAACCCAAGCTCTCTCAACGAAATCACACTGCGCCACACGACACCCATGCCTCACGCTCTCCGTCACATTCACCACCGCCTCATTTCCCCCACCATATACCTCCCACGTCACCTCCGCTCCCTCATAATTCGGACGCCCTGTCCACGCCATCTCCGCGACGCGCTTCATCACCTCCCGCGTCACCCCGACCTGTTGCGCACTCAGCGGCTGATACAGCCCGTCCGTCTTCGCCGTTCCAAATATCCAGTAAAGGTCGTCCACGTGGCACACTTGGCCGCGAGACATCTCCAGATTCGGCGTCAACGGCGAGCCGAGGCCAGTAGCAAAGACGGCGTGGTATGCGTTCACAGCGTTGGTCACGTTCGATTCGAGCGAGGCGAGGTACGTCGACGGACACTGGATCGCCCAGTCGGTCAACAAGTGCCCGAGCGTCCGCACCGTGCCGGACATTCCTCCCTCGGCCGGCGCGGTATCGTAGGGATAGAGCGTCGTCTCGTTTAGAATCCTCGCGATCTGGGTTTGGTCGAAGTAGAACGTGAGCGTCTGTACATACGCAGACGGCGGTGCCGTGGGGGACAGCGTCCTCGGGAGGAAGTAACAAAAGTCGCATTCAGTGGCCGACCAGAGTGTGGGAACGCGGGAGTACACGCCGTCTCGTATGCTGCTCGCAATGTAACTGAGGACGTAGTCCCCGTCGACGACGTCCCAGGAAATCCCGAGGTTGAAAGATGCCAGTGCCAGATCTCCAGAAGGTATATTCTGAACACACGTTGCGTCCGCGTTGGAAATCGTCGTCGATGTGCACATCCGAGGTGTTTCGCGAGGGTCAGCGATGTGTCCAGTGCGAGCTCGGGTGAGAAGAACGGATTCGCTATGCCGAAATCAGAAACTAGGATTGCGGCGTCTAGATGTATGTACATCAGTATGAAATAGGCACACAATCAGAAGCGATCCCACTGAAGAGGCTTTCTGTATACTTTGGGTTTGTTCCAAGGAGGTATCTGGTCATTGTTCCACCAGCCGACTCGCCAATGATCAAGACTTTCGTTGGCTAAGCGTTGGGTCAACATGCAGAAACATGCAGGTGAGCATGGAAAATCACATCTCCACCGAAGGCCTCAATGTTGTCTTGGACCCAATGTAACGCAAGAAGAGTATCCTTTAATGCAGCATTCGATGCGTTAAACCAACCAAATGCGGTAAGACGGTAATTGATTGTGACAAGAACAACCCCTCCATACGACACCAAGTTGGTCCCGTCATAAATGTTCGCGATCGAGTTTCCAACATACCCATCGGTCGTCATATTATATGGGAATGGGCCACTATCCCCAGTGTTGAGTCCACCCCCGTGAACTAGTAAAGGGACATTATCGGATAAAGTTCGGGGGCCAGAGACAATGACTTACTGTAGAACATGACAGGAAGTCTCACAGAAATATTCGAACCGATATCCAGAGGACGCCTACTGTAGCGACGGGAGAATAAGTACTTAATGTCAAACAATCTTCTTCCATATGCAAGACACGTCCATTATCAACGTCTGGTGGCTGTGGAAACATTTCTGGGAAACAAACAAAACACTCGACGCAGGAGTCTCACCTGAGCACAAATGAAACCATAGGCAAGGGCTATGGATGGGCACGAGTCACGGGTACCCGCACGGGTACGGGTATGGAGCGGGTGCGAGTGCGAGTACGGGTCGGTGTTTGTCAACCCGAGTACCCGCTCAGTACCCGTGCGGGTACCCGCATGAATTGGCCATGGCCATGGGCGTTGTCGCAGCCCCGTACTTGCATCGACACTGCGTCGCATCTTCGTCGTCGTCGTCATCGCCGGGGTGATGAGATGACGCTCGCGGTCATGGTAATGGGGTGGCATTGGCCAGCCTCGTCCCCGCGTCGCCATCATCGTCATCGTCGTGTCGTCGTCGCCGGGGTGGTAGGTGCGTTGACGTCGCGCCGCGTCGTCGTGGTGGAGGGGACGAGGTGACGCTTGGGCCGTCGACGTCGTTCCATGGCGTTGGCCACCCCAACGCTGTCGTTGTTGTCGCGTCGTCGTGGGGAACCAGCGTCTGGGACGGTTGTCGATGTCAACGTTCTGCGCGTTGTCGTCGTCGAGTCGGGGGGTTGCGCTGCTACCGGCCTCGTCTCTGTGGTGGTAGGTGGCGTCTGTCGTCGACGTCGATATCGTGGTAGCGGCGACGGGATGGCAGAGTGGCGTCTGTATCGTCGACATCGACATGGTGGTGGTGATGGTGGTAGGAGGACGCCAGCGCCGTCGACGTTATGGTGGTGAGGTCCTGTCCCTGCGTACACCGCATCGCGTCGTCGTCATTATTGTTAGGAAACACGTCAGCACAGCGGAGGTGGGTATCTGGCGACGACTCGTTGGGCGATAGTGTCATCGTCATGCGGTTGCATCACTTAAACTTCACCCATGCCCTAATCTCTTATAACTGAGTTACAATGTACAAAGTATCCAAAATATAATAGTGGTATTCACAGTGGCGCTGAAATGGCTGTGATGCCGCTATGATGCCGCCATGATATGATGCTGAAATGGCTCTGTTGCAGCTCTGAAATTAAGACTCAGACAGCTCCGCTTACACGGCAGATT
>JBBPJX010000670.1:0-12305 GCA_038088955.1 Neotropicomus parvogracilis | reverse complement strand
GAATGCCTTCTTTAAGCTATCGAAGGCTCGTTGCTGCTCGGGTCCCCACTTGAAGGTCACATCCTTTTTGGTGAGGTCATTAAGCGGTCGTGACTGCTTGGAGAAGTCTTCGATGAAGCGTCGGTAGAAGTTGGCTAGTCCGAGGAAGCTTCTGACTTGTTTGACCGTTCTTGGTTCCTTTCATTCCATGATGGCTTTGACCTTGTCGTTGTCCATCTTTATTCCTTCGGGGGACACCGTCATTCCTAGGAACTCTACTTCCTTGACGTGAAAGTAGCATTTCTCTGGCTTTACGTAAAGGTCGTTTTCTTCCAAGCGGCGGAGAACTTCGAGCACTATCTTGTTGTGCTCTTCCTTGTCTTCTGTTTTGGTATAGATCATGAGGTCGTTGATGTAGACTGTTACGAGCGGTATTTCCCCAGACCTACACAAAGGCTACACTCACTACGAAGGTGCAAGCGCAAGGACTTAACCTCGCGACGAGAGCATAAGCATCGCCACAAGGCCAGACCCTTGCTGACTAAGCAAGGCAGTGCTAAGCCCAGACCTCGGGCACGCACCTAACGCATGGCCGAATAGAAGGCACAGCCGAGATAAGAGTACAATACGCTATTGGTCGCCACACGAGGCTATGCTTATCAGAAGCCGCAGCACGGCTATGCTGATACACGAGGCATAACACAGGAATGCGCAGCACACACAGCATCGGTCATTGATGCCAACCGACGAGTAAGTTACGCCATTGGTCGCAACCCGCATAATGGTTCTCCCAGAGTTCTTGACACAGCCAAAGGATATTATATAGTATATCGGACAGATCCAGTGTACATAAACAGTACCAAACATGTACAAACCCTAGGTAGTATATAAACCCCCGAGCTGGGCAGGAATGGCTCCCCATTCTTGTCCTCTTGGATCTTTCCCATCCTCACTACGAGGCTGCCCCGCATCCACTAGTCGCAAGACTCTCTTCGTCCCCTCGTTACCTTCAAGTTCCCAAGACTTGCAGGCGATTAGGCAAAGCGCCCACCTCTTAAGTGAGTTGGTCGTTTCATAGACCACCATGACTCCCTCCATGTCCGCAAAGATTTCGTTCATCATGGTTTGGAACGTTGCGGGGGAATTGCATAACCCGAAGTACATGACGACAGGTTCGAAGGATCCTCGGTGGCAGACGAAGGCAGCCTTCCATTCGTCTCCTTCTTTGATTTGCACATTGTTATATCCCCATCGGAGGTCCATCTTCGTGAAGAGCTTAGCTCCTTTGAGCTTATCTACCAGCTGCGAGATTAAAGGCAGCGGGTAGTTGTTCTTTATGGTGTGTTGATTAATATATCGGTAATCTTGCACCATACGCTTTCGTCCATCTTTCTTTGGTACGAAGAACACAGGTGACGTTTGGGGTGACTTTGATGGTCAGATGTATCCTTTTGCCAATTGGTCGTCTACGAAGTCCGATACCTCCTTTTGTTCTTCGGGGGATAGGGGAATGAGCCGTCCTTTCTTTGGCTCGAACGTGTCTTGTAGTTCTATGGCGTGGTCCCATGGTTTTTGGTGGGGCATTCGTTCTGACACCTTCTTCGAGAACACGTTGATGTACTTGTGAAATTCTTTTGGGACCAATTCTTCGGTCGTTGGCTTCTTTTCTTCCGTCGTTCGGGTTTCTTCTTCTTCTTCGGGCAGTAGGTCTGGAGGAAGGTCGTTTTCCTCATCCTCTATTGTTTCGACCCACGCCTTTCTGTCGGTGGATCCGAAACGTCCTTCCCCTCGTCCTGTCGGGGGTAATTCTATAGTTTCTTTTGCCCTTGGCATTGCTATTCGTTCCAGGATTAGTTGGGCTATCTTGTCGCCACTCTTGACCTGGAAACCTTGTTCTCCTTCGTTGACTAGAAGGACCATGATCTCTCCTCTGTAGTCGACATCTATGTATGACTCCTGTGCCGACGTGTATAGCTTTTTTTACGGCTAGCCCACTTCGTGGGGCCACTCTTCCATAGTATCCCCTTGGTATAGCCGTTGCTATTGCCGTGTTGACCACCTTTTGCCCTTGAGGGGGAACCAGAGCATCTTCTGCTGCAAATAGATCTAGTCCTGCTGCGTCTTCGGATCCTCTTTCCGGTATCCTTGCTTCTGGCCTCATTCGTTTGACGGGAAGCTCCCAGTCTTCGTCGTCTTCATGCTTCATCGCATGTATGTGCAATAGAGCGTCGTGCTCTTCCGTTGCGATCTTTCTTTGGAACGATGCCTTGTCACCCAAAACTCGGCATGTCCATGGACATCGAGTCATCTTGACTCTTCCTGTGTCCCATTCTATATCGGGGTTATGCGTCTTCAGCCAGGAGTGTCCTAGAATCATTTGATTCTTTCCCAAGTTGGTCACGTCCGCTGTGATCGCTTCCCGATGTCCTTGGTACTCCATTACGAGGTCGACTGAGTGTGTGATGGATCCGGCACTGTTCAGGGTTCCGTCCACGTTGAAAACTTTGAGGGGTCTTTCCCTTTTCTTCATCAGCAGTTTTAGCGTTTCTGCCCATTTGTGGTCTATGAATATTGCCGTGGCACCGCTATCTAGTAACACCTTCGTTTCTTGTAAGGCGTTGCGTTGTCTCTGTGGAGCTATTTTTACATTCATTAGTACTTCTCTGGTTAGTAGCCCTGTTCTCACTCTGTGCTCCTCTGGGATTGGAGACTCATCTTTTTGTGCAGAATTAAGCACCAATACAATGCCCCGGCCAAGCCCTTTGCAGGACCCTGCTTGGCTCATTGTGTTATTGTCCTTCGTTTTTCCTTCCGAGACCGGAGTTCCCAGATTACTCAGGCCTCTTCAGGAAAACCCTGTTCCATGTTTCCCGGTGTGGGGTTCGTTGCTTGCACCTTTTGTTACGAGCGGTATTTCCCAAGGCCCATACAAGGGCTACACTCACTATGGAACGCAAGCACAAGGACTTAGCCTCAGAACAATGGCACAAGCACGGCCACAAACACGAGCCAGGACTCTTGCTGACTAAGCAAGGCAGTGCAGAGCCTAGACCTCGGGCACGCACACAACACATGGCCGAATAGAAGGCACAGCCAAGATAAGAGCGCAATACGCCATTGGCTGCCACACGAGGCTATGCTTATCAGAAGCTGCAGCAAGGCTATGCTGATACACGAGGCGGAACATAGGAATGCACAGCACGCACAGCATCAGTCATTGATGCCAACCGACGAGTGAGTTACGCCATTGGACGCCACACGCATAATAGTCCCTCCCGGAATTCCTGACACAGCCTAGGGGTATTAAATAGTATATCGGACAGATCCAGTATATACAAATAGTACCAAACATATACAAACCCCTAGTAGTATATAAACCCAAGCAGGGCAGGGATGGCTCCCCATTCTTGTCCTCTTGGATCTTTCCCACTACAAGTAGCAACACGCCCAGCAACGCACAGTTGACATGGGGTCCACTGCTACGGTGGGGTTCTCAAAGACAAGGGTCCTTGCCTAGGGGTAACGCCTGGTTAGCGACTATCCCAATCATGGCTCGTAAATCTTTCCTTTATCATTTCTGTCTTTAACAATGAGGCCAAATGAAGGCCATGAACACAGGGCACTCAAACACTATCTTTAATGTTTCACAGTCACTTCATGGACAATCCTTTACCTACATATCAGGACAGTCATTAATCTAGAGTATACGTATTACTATTGTCATCTTATATTGCTACTTGCAATATACTTGGATCTTTCCCATCCTCACTACGAGGCTGCCCCTGCTCCACTAGACTCAAGAGTCTCTCATCCCTAGTATCCTTCATCGCTCCCAAGGCGTGCAGGACAGCTAGCCAAAGCGCCCACCTCTTAAGTGAGTTGGTTGTTTCACCTTTTGTGTTTGCGAACATTGCTTCTTGTGTTGTCCCCCGAGCCACTTGCAGGTTGGGCATTGGATCTTGGGTTTGGGGCAGTCTTTGATCATATGCCCCGGTTCTTGGCAGTTGAAGCACTTGGGCAGTCTTGTGCGCCACTGCCCTGGTTTCCTGGTTTGGGTTGCTTCGATTTGCTCAGTTTCTTGCGTCCGAGTTCTTTCTGGCTTATCTTCCTTATGAAGTAGCTTGAATGCCAGTTGCGTTCTTCCTATCTCCAGGATGTTGTTTAGTGTTGTGGCGACCCGCTTCGATCACTTCTTTTGTCAGAAAATTTCCTCTATGATTTCTGGGTTGGTATTTTGTTCTAGGAGCGTGACTCCGTGTCCTTGGTCCATTCCGGATTGGTGAAATTGTAGCTGAATGGAGGCTACGAACGTTTCCACCGAGGATTTTCCTTGCTTTAGACTGGTTAGTTTCTTCGTGACCCAATCTTGCTGTAGCTGTGGGCGGAAAAGCCCTTCTATTTCTGTTTCAAGGACCAGCCATGAGGTAAGTCCTTCTTCTCCTGCATTGAGCTTATTCAGCTCTTCTTCGGCGAACAGGGATCCAGCCGTTCCTTTTAGGCGGGACAAGACGGCATAGGCACGGTTCTTTCCGTGCGGTACTTCATCCCCGTCTTCGTCTTTTGTCATGAAGTGCTTCGGGTTACAGTCCATCCACGTCTTGATCTTGGTCCACCATCCTTTGAATTCTGATTTGGATCCGCTGTACATTCCGGGATCTGCGAATAGTTCTATTTTGGATGCGGGAGTCCGTCCCGTGTCTGTGCCTTGCCCAGCCCATTGCATAAGGCCGAGTGCTTCTCAGGTTCTCTGATCTGACTCCTGTGTTCTTTCTTGTACTTCGCGAAGCGTTTCGTTGGCTCGTTGTAGTGCTTCTGCGAGCGCATCCCTCTGCTGCTCCAGTCCTTGGGCTCATTGGTTGGTTTGGTTTACTGATTCCACAAGCGCATTCCATTGTTCAACAGTGATCTGTGCGGGGTTGGCCATTGTTGTGTTGGCAGAGGATGTCGTCTATTACGTGGCAGCTAGAGTTCCTGATTGGGGTGTTGTGTCTGAGGATTGATCGGATGAGGTCTGATGGGTTTAAAGCCGCGGTTCTGTATAGGAATTCCAGGCTTCGGAGGAATCGTTGTTCAAACCAGGGGTGGTTGAACAGGTGTTTTTGGGTTATTGCGGATGTGAAATACCCTGCGGCTATCTTTAGTCCGTAGGGGTAGAGGTACCACCAGCTAATTGTTTGTGGTGTCGTTTGTTGGCTGGTCCCAGCCTCCATTGTTGTTCTGGTTGTTTGTATCCCAGGCGTTTTGTTCAGCGGTGTCGTCGCTGGCGGAGTTTCGGGTCCTTCGGTGGATGCCTAGTTGGTAGTATTTGTGATTGATTTCAACAGACAGGTATAGGGGTCCGTTGATGGTTAGGGCAACGTAGCCGATGAGGATAAAAGGGATAAGGGTTGCGATGTAGAAAAAGATGAGGTAGTTTAGCATTCAATCTTGGTCTGCTTCGGCAACGGTTGAAGAGTTGCTGTCTTGCTCTTCTGCTTCTTGGTATGGGGGTGTGGGTTCTGCGAACGGTCTAGGTGCGGGGGAGCATGGAAAGGGAAGGGTTTGTCCTTTGATTACTATTTTAATATGGACAACAAGGTAGCCTGAGTACTGTGCAAGGTCGAAGAGTAGGTATGTGATTAGGAATGTGGCGTTGATCAAGGGGAATGATTCGGGACCAGCGGCGGCCGTTAGGGAGGTGAGGATGAGCGCGAGGATGTGGAGTGGGAGCTCTCTCTCGAATACGTAGTCTCGCCTCGACGTTATCGCGTGCCTCAAATACTCTTCTCCTGATCTCGTTCCTTGTATCAATCTCCTCTCGCTGCTGAATACCAAGCTGTATCCCCTCCTGAATAATACGTTCGACCTCTGACGAGAGGAATGCTCGAGTGAGATCTGTAAGGCGATGGATGAGAGGGAGATTATACGGTCCAATTTTGTTTCAGGGCTTTACCGTTCCTTTGGTAAACGTAGTCCCAGTCGATGGGTTCTTGTAGCGGGGTTGGCGACCGCTGTGGTGTTGCTGGCCTATAGATAGGCGATTCTTCTCTTGGTACGTATGGGGGAAATTCGTATCCCTCCCAGCCTCGTACAAACTCTTGGTCCCTCGGCTCACTCTTGATGAATCTAGTATCCATCAAGGGGCTCAGTGGCTTGATTTCTTGGTAGGGGTCAAAGACGTTAAGCGACACTACTTGGGGTTAGTGCACTCCTTCGGGATCCCTGGTTACCCACTGATTTTCTCGAAGGCTTCTTGGGTGCTTTAAAGTTCTAGGTGGTTAGTGTTAGCACCAACCGGGTAGAGAGTAATATTCTTGTCCTAATGAAACGACCAACTCACTTAAGAGGTGGGCGCTGGCCTAATCATCCTGCAAGTCTTGGGGCTTGAAGGTGAAGAGGGGACGAGAGACTCTTGGGTCTAGTGGATGAGGGGCAGCCTCGTAGTGAGGATGGGTAATATCCAAGAGGACAAGAATGGGGAGCCATCCCTGCCCTGCTCGGGTTTATATAGTACTAGGGGTTTGTACATGTTTGGTACTATTTGTGTACACGGGATCTGTCTGATATACTATATAATACTCCTTGGCTATGTCAAGAATTCCAGGGGGAACTATCATGCGGGTGACAGCCAATGGTGTAACTCACTCGTCAGTTGGCATCAGTGGCCGATGCTGTGCGTGCTGCACATTCCTGTGTTCTGCCTCGTGTATCAGCATGGCCTTGCTGCGGCTTCTGATAAGCACTGCCTTGTGTTGGTAGCCAATGGCGTATTGCACTCTTATCTGGGCTATGCCTTCTATTCGGCCATGTGTTGTGTGCATGCCCGTGGTCTAGGCTCTGCACTGCCTTGCTTAGTCAGCAAGGGTCTTGGCTCGTTGTCGTGGCTGTGCTTGTGCTGTCGTTCTGAGGCTAAGTCCTTGCACTTGCGTTTCGTAGTGAGTGTAGCCTTCTCATGTGCTTCTGGAAATACCGCTCATAACACCACCCCCTCCTTATAGTCAGATTCCAGACGACTTTCGTCAGGGTATTTCCAACTGGTTGAATGGGAGCTTGTTGGTGGGTACTTCTGGTATTGCGGGTTCCCACGTTGTTGCGAAAAGGGTGGCAAAGTCCGCTGTTGAGCAGTTAAGCTGTCGCGGTGCGCTTGGTTTGGCTTTGTGGAATTCGTTCACCGCCTCTTTGGCGTTGGAGAGGTTTGATTTGGGTTCCCAGGTTCGTTCCTCTTCTGGATAGCCTTTCCAGTGGACCAGGTACTCTAGTCGTCCCTTCGTGAGTCGTGAGTCGATGATCATTTCAACTTCATATTCTTCTTCCCATTCCTTGGTGACTGTAACCGGGCCTGGTTTAAAGGACAGTTGGTCGGAAAGTTTCTCTTTATAGGGTTTTACGCACGAGACATTCACGACCAGGTGGATCTTCATTGACTTTG
The DNA here is from genome assembly GCA_038088955.1 of Neotropicomus parvogracilis. Taxonomy (NCBI): domain Eukaryota; kingdom Fungi; phylum Basidiomycota; class Agaricomycetes; order Boletales; family Boletaceae; genus Neotropicomus; species Neotropicomus parvogracilis. Next base: position 4,918 of record JBBPJX010000670.1, on the reverse strand, counting down.
GGAGTTTCAGTCGAAGTGCGTTGTCCCCAATCATCTTTTCTATGGCGTATGGTCCTATCCATCGTTCCGTCAGTTTTTTAGAGGTGCAGGTTAGGTGGAGGTTTTCTGTGGATAACCACACCTTGTCTCCGGGTTGATACTGCGGCGCCTCCCTTCAGTGTTTATCCGCTTGGGACTTCATTTTTTCTTGGGCTCGTTGTAGACTTCTCTTTGTCTGTTCTATTACGAGCTCCATTTGCTTGGCCATGTCTTCGGCCGCGGGTGCTTTTGTGTGCTTTTGCTCGAAACCCATTCTGGGCGAGTAGGTGCAGGTTACATTGAATGGCGACTGTTGTGTCGACGCCTGCTGTTTGGAGTTGTAGGAGAATTGGGCTAACGGCAGCCAGTCAGCCCACTCATTCTGCTTCTCCGCTGTGAAGAGTTGGAGGTATTGTTGGTGGTCCCTGTTTAGTTGTTCCGTTTGCCCATCCGTTTGGGGGTGATAGGCAGTAGAGAGTTTCGGCTTTATTCCCAGTCGTTGGCAAAGGTCCTTCATGACCTGTGATGCGAACTGGGGTCCTCTGTCGGATACTATGGACTCTGGGAGACCGTGTTGCTTCCATACATGGTGCATGTACAGCTTGGCTGTGTTGAGGGCTGTACACGTCTTGTTGCATGGTATGAATTCGGCATCTTTTGAAAAGCGATCTACCACCACGAGGACGACATCGGAGTTGTTTGAGCGGGGAAGGTCAGTGATGAAGTCAGCCGAGATGTCCTTCCAGGGTCCTTGGGGAATTTCTAAGGGTTTGAGCAAGCCCGGGGTGGACTGATTTGTTCCCTTGAATCTTGCACATCTCTCACACCTGGACACGTAGTCTTTTACGTATTCGGTCATGCCGCACCACATGTAGCTTCGGTGCAAGAGTTCTATTGTTTTCTTGGCTCCTGGGTGTCCCACGATCTTGGAATCGTGGTGCTGCCTTAGGAGTTCCATCCGGAGCTTCTGGTCTTCCGGTACTATGATGTGATTCTTTTCATCTATTTGGACTGGCCCGTGCTTCTTTAGCCAATTTCTTATGGCATCTGCTTCCATGTCAACATGTATCGTTGTTGCTCGAATTCGTTCTCGTGGGATCACGACGATGCCTTTGTTGTCGTGTTCCATTCCTTCTGCGTGGTCCGATCTTCTGGACAACGCGTCCGCTTTTCCCATTTGGGCTCCTGCTTTGTGTACCCACTTGTAGTTGAATCTTGATAGGTACTGTGCCCATCGAGCTTGTCTTCGATTGAGATCTTGCCTTTGCATGAACCATTGGAGGTTGGCGTGGTTGTTCCATATTTCAAATTCGACCTTGGCTCCTTCCAAGTAATGGCACCATTGTTCCAGGCTTCGAATTACAGAGAGCATTTCTTTGTCCACAATCGGATAGTTTCGCTCTGCAGGTGCCATGGCATGCGAGGAGTACGCCACTGGGTGCCATTTGCCGTCTTCGAGTAGTACCGACAGTACTGCTCCCGTGGCGAAGTCTGAGGCGTCCGTCTCTAGACGGAATTCTTTATCCTTATCCGGGTAGGCTAGTACTGGGGCAGTGGTGAACGCCTTCTTTAAACTGTTGAAGGCTTGTTGTTGTTTGGATCCCCATTTGAAGGTTACATCCTTTTTGGTGAGGTCATTAAGTGGTCGTGACTGCTTTGAGAAGTTTTCGATGAAACGTCGGTAGAAGTTGGCTAGTCCGAGGAAACTTCTGACTTGTTTGACCATCCTTGGTTCCTTCTACTCTAAGATGGCTTTGACCTTGTCGTCGTCCATCTTTATTCCTTCCGCGGACACCGTCATTCCTAGAAATTCTACTTCCTTGACATGGAAGTAGCATTTCTCCGGTTTTACGTAAAGGTCGTTTTCCTCCAAGCGGTGGAGAACTTCGAGCACTATCTTGTTGTGCTCTTCCTTGTCTTCTGTCTTGGTGTAGATCATGAGGTCGTCAATGTAGACCACCACGACCCCTTCCATGTCCGCGAAGATTTCGTTCATCATGGTTTGGAACATCGCGGGGGAATTGCATAGTCCGAAGTACATGACGACAGGTTCGAAGGATCCTCGGTGGCAGACGAATGCGGCCTTCCATTTGTCTCCTTCTTTGATCCGTACGTTGTTGTATCCCCATCGAAAGTCCATCTTCGTGAACAGTTTAGCTCCTTTGAGTTTGTCCACCAGTTGCGAGATTAAAGGCAGCGGATAGTTGTTCTTTATGGTATGCTGATTAATGTATCGGTAATCTTGCACCATCTGCTTGCATCCATCCTTCTTTGGTACGAAGAACACAGGTGAGGTTTGAGGGGATTTCGACGGTCGGATATACCCTTTTGCCAGTTGGTCGTCTACAAAGTCCGACACTTCTTTTTGTTCTTTGGGAGATAGGGGAATGAGCCTTCCTTTTTTTGGCTTGAACATGTCTTGTAGTTCTATGGCATGGTCCCATGGTTTTCGGTGGGGCATTCGTTCCGACGCCCTTTTTGAAAACATGTTGATGTACTTGTGGAATTCCTTCGGGACCAGTTCTTCAGCCGTTGGCTTCTTTTCTTCTGTCGTTCGGGTATCTTCCTCTTCTTCGGATAGGAGGTCTGGAGGGAAGTTGTTTTCCTTGTCCTCTATTGTTTCGATCCGTGTTTTCCCATCGGTGGATCCGAAACGTCCTTCCCCTCGTACTGTTGAGGGCAGTTCCATAGTCTCTTTTGCCCTTGGCATTGCTATTCATTCCAGGATTAGTTGGGCTATCTTGTTGCCGCTTCTGACCTGGAATTCTTCTTCTCCTCTGTTGACTAGAAGGACCATGATTTCTCCTCTGTAGTCGGCGTCTATGACTCCTGCGCCGACATGTATAGCTTTCTTTATGGCTAGCCCACTTCATGGGGCCACTCTTCCATAGTATCCTTTTGGTATAGCCGTTGCTATTGCCGTGTTGACCACCTTTTGTCCTTTTGGAGGGATAAGGGCGTCTTCTGCCGCGAATAGGTCTAGTCCTGTTGCATCTTCGGATCCCCTTTCCGGCATTCTTGCTTCTGGCTTCATTCGTTTGACGGGAAGTTCCCAGTCTTCATCATCTTCATGCTTCATTGCATGTATGTGCAATAGAGCATCGTGCTTTTCTGTTGCGATCTTTCTTTGGAACAGTGCTTTGTCACCCAAAACTTGGCACGTCCATGGACATCGAGTCATCTTGACTTTTCCTGTGTCCCATTCTATATCGGGGTTGTGTGTCTTCAGCCAGGAGTGTCCTAGAATCATTTGATTCTTTCCCAAGTTGGTTACATCCGCGGTGATTTCTTCCTGATGTCCTCGGTATTCCATTATGAGGTCGACTGAGTGTGTGATGGATCCAGCGCTGTTCAGGGTTCCATCCACGTTGAAAACTTTGAGGGGTCTTTCCCTCTTCTTCATTGGCAGTTTTAGTGTTTTTGCCCATTTGCGGTCTATGAATACATATTGCCATGGCACCCCCTGCTTGGCTTATTGTCTTGTTGTTTTTTTTTGAGACCGGAGTTCCCAGATTACTCAGGCCTCCTCAGGAAAACCCTGTTCCGTGGAGTCCATTGCTCGTACCTTTTTTGTTTGGGGGCACTGTTTCTTGTGTTGTCCACCGAGCCACTTGCAAATCGGGCATTGGATCTTGGGTTTGGGGCAGTCCTTGATCATGTGCCCCGCTTCTCGACAGTTGAAACATTTAGGTGGGCCTGTGTGCCACTGTCCCGGTTTCCTGGTTTGGGTCCCTTCGATTTGTTCGGCTTCTTGCGCCCAAGTTCTTTCTGGCTTGTCTTCCTTATGAAGTAACTTGAACGCCAATTGTGTTCTTCCTATTTCCAGGATGTTGTTCAGTGTTGTGGTGACTCGCTTTGTTCGCTTCTTTTGTCAGAAGAGTTCTTCCATGATTTCTGGGCTGGTGTTTTGTTCTAGGAGTGTGACTCCGTGCCCTTGGTCCATTCTGGATTGGTGGAATCGTAGCCTCCATTCGGCTACAAACGTTTCCACCGAGGATTTCCCTTGTTTCAGACTGGTCAACTTCTTTGTGGCCCAGTCTTGTTGTAGTTTTGGGCGGAAGAGCCCTTCTATTTCTGTTTCGAGGACCGGCCATGAGGCAAGCCCTTCATCTCCTGCGTTGAGCTTATTCAGCTCTTCTTCGGCGAACAAGGATCCTGCCGTTCCCTTTAGGCGGGATAGAACAGTGTAGGCTCGGTTCTTTCCATGTGGTACTTCATCTCTGTCTTCATCTTTCATCATGAAGTATTTCGGGTTGCAGTCCATCCATGCCTTGATCTTGGTCCACCATCCTTCGAATTCAGACTTGGATCCGTTGTACGTTCCGGGATCCGCGAACAGTTCTATTTTTGATGCGGGAGTCCGTCCCGTGTCTGCGCTTTGCCCAGCCCATTGCATAAGGCCAAGTGCTTCTCGGGTTCTTTGGTCTGACTCCTGTGTTCTTTCCTGGACTTCGCGAAGCATTTCATTTGCTCGTTGCAGTGCTTCTGCGAGAGCGTCCCTTTGCTGTTCTAGTCCTTGGGCTCGTTGATTGGTTTGGTTTACCGATTCTACGAGCGCATTCCATTGTTCAATGGTGATCTGGGCGGGATTGGCCATCGCTTTGTTGGCAGAGGATGTCGTCTATTACATGGCAGGGGGAGTTTCTTATTGGAATGTTGTGTCTGAGGATTGATCGGGTAAGGTCTGATGGGTTTAAAGCCACAGTTCGGTATAGGAATTCCGGGCTTCGGAGGAATCGCTGTTCGAACCAGGGGTGGTTGAACAGGTGTCTTCGGGTGATTGCGGATGTGAAATATCCTGCAGCTATTTTTAGTCCGTAGGGGTGATAATACCACCAGTTAGTTGGTATTGTTCGTGGGTACGTCCCAGCCCCTGTTGTTGTTCTGGTTGTTTGTGTCC
>JBBPJX010000669.1:0-12337 GCA_038088955.1 Neotropicomus parvogracilis | reverse complement strand
CACACGACAGTCAGGAAGGAAGAATAACCCCTCCCTGTCCACGCGCAATTTTTAAGGGGTTCCGAGTCTGGACGCCATCGCTCCAGACTCGTCGCGTCGTCCATTCGAAACAGAGGCTGACACCCGACGAGCGCTTCCTTGACCTCGCTTCAACCAAAGTTTCATCGCAGGACTAGCTTCATAACCTTCGGCACTCCACGCAACAAACAAACTCGCGGGGCAGTGTCATTCGGCCTTCACTGCATTGCTCGCGCATCATTGCAAACAGCCTTCAAGATCAGATCAATCTGTTGCGCCGATTCAAACGCCCAAGCGGCAAACATCACTACACTACGGCGCAACGTTGCAGGTCAATATTTTGCAAAGCTGGAGCCGTGTGTTCAGATTACCCGTGGACCACTGTGGATCTGAAATGGGCCGTAAACGACGAGCAACGCCAGCATCAGTCTATGTTGTTTCCCCCCCATTTTTTTAAACGCTGTCAACACGTCACGACTTACCCTGAGAAGTAAATCTGTGTCTGTACACACTTCATGTTCAACCTGAGCCTGTCAAAGTCGGCCCGCCTGTCAAGGAGAACGGTGGTGGATGTCAGCCAGACCACAAACACTTTGCTCGACGTGCAACCTGGACGCATCGAATCAGCAGTCATCCTCAAGCCAAGGCAGGTACTCCGAGTCTCAGCAGTTACAGTACTTCAACGGATTCCAAATGCTGCACCGACATGCAGGACGAAGGCTAAAAATATGGCCGACGGGTATCCAGACAGGCCGGGTACTGTGCCACGTTCCCCCGGATACGGCGTCGGATTCTGTAACGATCAGAGGCACCGCCAAATCCGCTGGCGAGCACGCTCTTCGCCCACAGATGCCGCAGTGAGATCCGTCCGTCCCTCTGTGTACCCGTCCATCCCCGCTCGACGTGTTCAGGCCCCCCTTGCATTTCTACCCACTTCGCTTGCGTTTACTCCGGGGCCAACATGCGTGCATCATCTTCGTGAAACGTTGCCTGCCTGCCCCATTGGACCGTCGCCCCGACGTTTCCGCTGCCATCATACCGAGTGGGTGCTTATCGCACCGAGCCATCGCCTCGCCACACTCTCTAGAACCGTCGCAGGGCTCGCAACGCCAGCAGACCTCGTGGTTGCCTACGCCGGCGTCCTCAGCGAGGGCTACACGTCAACGTGGGTAACGGTGCCAGCTGGAAGGCTCCCCTTTGCTTCTCTGTCGACACATGGGCGACAGCACCTGTGATCACATCTACCCGAGGCTTCAGCACCACTATTGCATATCTCGCTCGACTAGAAAAGCAAACACTTTGGGCGACTGGAGCTTGTTGAGCACAGGATGGACCCTGTTACGAGGTTCCTCGGGGGTATGTTCAAGAAGACGGAGTAGAACCACCCGTTCTGTTCTACCAATGTGTACAATGGATGGTGTTCCGTATCCCCAATCCAGCTAGTGAACGATACCAACCGAAACCCCGATAAACTTATCAACGAGAGCGAGGCCATATGGCCACGACGGCCGAGTCGAAAGAGGCGCCTAAGCACAGAACGAGGCCATGGGAGAAATTAACAAGCAAGAAAGAAAGCGTCAGCACAGGTACTATGGTATCCAAGAGGTATTGCGGGGTCGCAGTGAGAAATGTGCCATAGGTTAGAGAGTGTAAATGGAACGGCGAAGGCGCTGGCGGCAAAGGAGCGGGGACACCCATTAAGTTATGGGTTAAGCTATTACTGTTGCAAAGGAGATGTTCGCGGAATATGCAATAAATGGGAGATACAGATCGAGATCGTCCGTCGACACACGAGGACGTCGCAGGATCATGAATACGCTTTCTCTGAGAACTTGGCGTTTTCCAGCGGGAAATGGTTGTCCCCCTCAAACGAGTCTTGCGCGGCAGGGGTAATGTTCACTACGTGCTGATCGGAAGCCACAGGTGTCACCGGTCTCGAGGCGACTAAACCCCCCGTAGACGTTGTGGCTGTTATGGACGACACTATTTGCTGATTATGTGGATAATACGACCGGCGCTGCATCTTCTTGAAGTCGTAAGAGGTAAACCTGAGAGTGAGCGATGTTAAGAATGGTGTAGATTGGTGAAGGACGAGTGTCGTACTGTTCTTCCATCTGCCGCATCTCCGCGCTTAACGAATTGACGTCGCGCTGTTTCCGTTGCTTGGCCTTGAGGGGATTATCTTCGAGGAGGAGTTCCTCGAGTTCATGTGAAGCATCAAAGTTGGCCTTTTTAGACTATGGAGTAGCAAGCGTGAGCGAGCGAGTAGATGAATGGGGGGTGGGGACACGTACGTCAGGCGTAAATGGAGGGGTAACCTGCTTACTTTCGAGAGCCTGCCAGTCGATGGATTGGAACCAGATGTGTCGTCGGAGTTCCTCGAAACCTTCGCCCGATTTACATGCCAGACGCTTGGTGGGGTCTCTATCTAGAAACTGGATGGGAATGAGGGGAGTGTGGGAGAAAAGGAAGGGTGAAACTCACACCCTTGATGACCTGCATGCCTGGTCGACTGCACTTTTTTTCTGCGTCCTCGGGGAATCTCAGGCTGTCTCTCGATATGGCGTGGGTTAAATCGCTGTTGGTTTTACCTCTGAACGGACGGCGGCCAAAGAGAAGTTCATAAGCGCATACGCCAAGGGACCACCAGTCGATCGTGTAAGTGTAGCCACGCTTTGCGAGAATCTCGGGAGCCATGTAGGCCATGCTTCCAGCAACGCCAGTCAGCAGGCGACGGTCAGAATAGTGGACGGCAATGTTGAAGTCTGTGAGGTGGGCATGGCCACGCTCGTCGAGGAGGATGTTGTCGGGTTTGATGTCACTAGATGATGTCGAGGGAGGGAAGAAAGGGAAAGACAAGGAGGACGAACCGATGTACGATGCGGTTCTCATGGAGGAATGCGAGGGCGGAGGAAAGCTCTGCCATGTAAAATCGGACGGTGTCTTCGGGTAGTGTGGTTAGACGATCGAGATGGACTGTGGGAAAGGGAGGAGTGAGCAGAGCAGGGGGACGAGAGGAGGAAGGACGGACAGCGCAGATCACCACCAAGCATGAGATCGAGGACGAAGAAGCAGTTTTCGTCGTCCTGGAAGGCATAGCGGAGGTTGACGACAAAGGGATGGTCGATCTGTAGATGGATGCGGGTGAGCTGCGGCGGAGGGCGAGGGTGCGGGAAGTACTTCTTCGAGGAGGCGACGTTCTTGTATGATGTTAGCGACGGCCTTCATCTTGACACACTTTGACTTGTTGATGTACTTGAGTGCGTAGAGCTCGCGGGTCTGCTTGTGTTGTACCATCCGGACCTGGTGAAGCGGACTGAGTGGGGACGGCGAAAAGGAGGCGGGAAGAGGACCTTTCCGAAGGCGCCCTTGCCGACGCATCTTAGGAGGACGAAGTGGAAGAGATTTACGTCGCCCTCGAAATCGACGGGCTGTGGAGGGTGATGAGGAGGGGAGCGGGGAGGGGAGGGGAGAACGAGACGCACCGTGGGTCGACAGCAGACGACACCCATTTGCCAGTTGACGAGAAGGAGGAAACAAACAAATTTCATTCCAGCGAGGCGAGGCGGGGGTCATCACGTGAAGAGTGGATCACTTGTCACGCTCGTTGTGACATCGTGACATTCATGTCGCTGACCCGTCCTCTGGTCGTGTTTGGCCCGTCTGGCGTCGGAAAGGGCACCCTCATCGCCCGTCTCTTTGACGACAACCCAGACAAGTTCGGTTTCAGCGTGTCTCGTACGTCGCTCATGCGCACCATACACCCTCACCACCACCTCACCTCGCTCCAGACACGACCAGGCAGCCCCGCCCTGGAGAGACGGACGGAAAGGAGTACCACTTCGTCTCCACGGAAGCCTTCAAGGCACTCCTCGCCGATCACGCCTTCATCGAACATGCCCAGTTCTCTGCGAATTTCTACGGCACGTCCATCCAAGCCATCTGCGCCGTTCGCGAATCCGGCAGGCGGTGCGTGCTCGACATCGATTCTCAGGTACGTCTCCAGGCACCGTCCCCCCGATCAACCACTCACCGCCTTCAGGGCGTAAGGCAGGTCAAGCAGACCGACCTCGATCCGGTCTGCCTCTTCATCTGCCCGCCCGACATGACCACCCTCCGCAGCAGACTGCGCGGTCGCGGCACCGACGGCGAGAATGCCATTCAGAGACGCCTCGACACCGCGCTCGCCGAGATCGAGTACGCGCGACAGCCCGGCACATGCGACTACGTGATCGTCAACGACAACCTCGACAGGGCCTACAAGTCCTTTGAGAAAGTCGCCTGTGGTCTGGACATCGAAAGCGATGCCATTCCTCCTTTGGACGATTGATCCATACCATTTGCTTTAAATCAGCTCGGTAGATTAACTAGACCCGAAATCGCATATACGCCATCAGCAGAGCGGAACATCCCGTCACTACATCCCTTTGAGTCAGCCGCCCGGTAACTCAAAACTATCGAACATACCGAACCCAACCAAGTACTGTAGCGTAGTAGCCTGTCGGAAAGTCGGTCAGTAGGCAACCGCGTCCGCTCGACGCACACAAGGTCATACCTTGGACGCCTGAATCGCCGTCCGAATATTTGCGATCTCCTGCTCGATCCTCGTGTCCACCTCCTTGATCTTGAGCTCCTGCCCACTGCTCTCCTCCCTCATCCGTCCCTTTTCAAGGTTCAGATCCAACCGTACACCCGCTTGCGTCGTCTTAATTTCCTCTCGGAGCCGCTGCTTTAGCTTCTCCATGTCGGCTTGCAGTCTATCATTCTCCGCCTTGATCATCGCCAAGTCGTTCTTCTCCATCAGCTGCAGTTCCGATTTAAGCTGTGCAAAGTCGACCTGCTGGGTATACTGGTGCTGTATGGCGTACCACCGGTCAACTTCCGTTACCGTCGTCCACCAGTACCCTCGCACAGACCTTTTCCTGGTCAGCCTTGGTCACCATGTTGCTCGTCATGTTCCGTATGCTCTCGTCGATGACCTCTGCCATCGCAGACATGATCCCTTCGGCTTGCTGTCGGTTCAGCCCTTCCCGTTCCAGGCGCTGCACAAAGTGGTGTGTGTCAAAGTGAAAGTCATGCCGCGAAGCACTCGCTCGAAACGCCCGCGTCGAAGTCGGTAGAGTTATGAACGGACGTAGTGGTCTTGTTCTGTGCTGGGCGAGTCGGAACATTGTAAAACATTGCACGTGGGAATCACTCTTCGCCGCTACCATGTTCGCTAGCACTAGTCTTATGTACTCGGAAACGACAACTTCCTGTGTTCGACCAAACATCGACGAGGTAGTCGACAGTCACTCGTCTTGGACTACCAGACCGGATTTGTGAAACACGATGCAGGCAAGCCTTCGGGTGGTCTTCCGAAGAGTAATATGCAGAGCAGGTAGGTAGTCGTATGTGGGATTGGGGAGGATTCGGAACTGCAACTCAAGACGTGTGATCCTCCCAAAGCGAGGTTGCCCAGCATCCTGTCGAGAAATGCATGCACCCCGAGGCACTCCAGACACCCATAGGGGAACGAATTTGTGCAACGAAGCTGAAAGATTCGCGGCATCAAGCTCACCAGCCGCCTGTTATCGGCGTGTATGAGATGGAAAACCAAAGCCCGCCGCTATGCAGTTCATTCGTCCGCTTGCGTTTCTCGTCTTCGCGAGTTACACGCCCGCAACAACATGCGGTGCATGTACGTACGAGGTCAACGCCGTACCGCTCGCCAACAAGACCGGAAGAGGTCGCAAGGCGAGACGATCTGCACGTACGTTCACGAAACATTATCCAGAGCCTCCCTTTCGGTGGATGCGTGCCAGTAGACAGTGAAGAGTGTCCGATGCCTGGCTTACTTAAGAATTGTCGTAATGGATGGTAGACGAAAAGATCGCACATCACAAGTCTGAATACGACCGCGATGAACTCCAACGTAGCCCACGTCCAAAGCACAAATCCCTGGGGAAGCTCAACAACCTCGACCCATTCCGCGCTGGGCTCGTCGCTGACCGACACGTTCGGCCAGTCGAGAACACACTACCAACCAGGATACATGATGGTCAGTCGCACCACCTCGACCCTCTCCCTCGCCAACTCTCCTCGCAGTCTGCCCAGCAACATCATGTTCATGCTCCCCAAAACGCCCAGCATACCGACGAGATACCCACCGTGCAAACAAAAGCAAAAATGAACCTCGCCCTTTCTCGTGGTGGTGCCTCGCACTTTGGAGCCGACTCCATGTTCGAGAGTTCTTCGACGTCAGCCATTTCCTTTGCCCGTTGCGACCGCCTTTGAATTTTTTTTGATTCATGCAGGCAACGACAGGCTTTCGCAGACATGGATGCACCACCCACAACATCCATCAACGACGTGTTTCGGGAGTCGTCCTTTGGCGCATCAGAGAGGGTGCCACCAAGAGTATGCCGTAGAAACCGAACTCTCATAGCTCGAAACTGACACACACATTCTTCAGGCATTCTCTCTGGACGGTCCTGTCTTCCCGTCACCTGCCCGCCCACTCCGTACAGATGTGACACCCTCCGCAACCCCAATTAGCTACGTCGTCGTGTTCGGATACCCCCCTGACAAGTACTCCGTCACCGTCGAGTACTTCAAGTCGCTCGGGGCAGCCACAGAACCTGAACCAAATACGGAGATCGTCAATTGCTTCAGAATCGGGTTCAGGGATCCCGGAGAAGCAGCACGCGTCGTTCGAAGGAACGGAGAAGTTTTGGGTGGGACTTGGATGGTTGGCGTCAAATGGGCTGTATGTTTCCCGTCCTTTCTCCCTACTTTGCGGATGTCCTAATCCCAACCTTTTTTCTGGCTCAGGACTCGGCAGCAGCAGCGGTGGCAGATCTCGGATCGTCACTGCGGTCATCTGAGTTTGCATTGTCGACGTCGCCGACTCATGGCGCGCAATCATCTGCCATGGCTGTTGATGGTCCATCCCCAGCGACCGTCGTGGGCACGCCGATCAAACTTGCACCATCTGTCGCCGCTTTTCGTAAAGGGCACGCGCCGGCCGCTGTCACACCCGTACAAAGGATAACGCCTGCTTCGACGGTACCATCCCAGGGACCAGCTGCCAACAAGGGCGTACTAGGGCAGGTGACAGACTTGTTCTTTGGATGGTAGGATAGACTGTACTTCTGGTCGTTGTGGTACGGCCAGGCGTGTCATTCGTTGGATGAGTACACTCGACATACCAGGCTACCGCGTTTTCCGTCTTCCTGTCTCTCTGGGTGGCATATTTAGGCCAGTGTGGCCGGAGTAATTTAGGAGAATTACTTTCACTTGGGCCTTGCGCTGATTTCACTACTTCACCGTTTGCCGTTAGAAAAATCCGAGCGAACACGTCACTGTCTTCCAGTGGCCTAGATACCGTCGAGCCGATTTGGAGGGGGGGTGAACGTTGAACTTCTGAAAGGCACTGAGTGAATGTGCGACTGGCGAACCTGAGACGAGCAGGACGTAAAGAAAGGCTACCAATTTGAAAGTGAAGACCGAGTGATAGGTATGGTCTCTAGCTCGTGCTCGTACTCGATCTCTACCCTCGGACCCTCTGAGGGGAGGTTCAGAATGACTAGTGAAACGCGGGGAGAACGTACTTTTTGGTTTCTGGGACCTCTTCCGAGGTGACGTTTCCGTTGATGCCTTTGCTTTCCGCTTGCCCAGTGCCACCTTTGGCTTTACGTGCAAGCCGTCTTGTGTGGCCTCGTCAGTTCCTTCATCAGAGCCTTCGCTATCATCCTCTGACGGCCCCTCGTCCTGCTGAATGTCCAGGGACGAAGACAAGTTACAGTAGCGTTAACACTCACCACCATATCTTCCAAGTCGCTCAAGTCGCTCAATCCGGCTTCGTCTCCACTCATGTCACTGACGAACTCGCCCTCAAACTCCTCCTCGTCTTCGTCCTCCCCATCTGTCTCATCATCCACCAATCCAAGGCCTTCCTCCCTTTCCGCTTCCTTCTCTTTCTCTCCCTTCTCTCGGTCCAAGACAGCTTGCCACACGCTTTCATTCACGTTGAGTGGGACATCACCGTACGCCTTTGACTTCAGCCGTTCGAGAAGCTCCTTCTCGATCGATCTTTCAAGGTGAGCAGCAGAGAGGGCTTTACGCTCGCGCGTTGCCTCTCTACGGTCGAGCTTCTTTTTCACTCCGACGAGGTTTGGCCTGGGAAGATGCATCATCAGTGGCAATCGATGGACACTGGAGCCAAGGAACCAACTCTTGTCGCAGTTTTATGCGTCTCATTTTGATGAGGTACTGTGTGATCTTGGTCACGCGCTGCTTACACTTGTGCACCGTGAAATTCGGCCAGTACACGAGCTCCTTGTCGATCTATATTGGGGTCAACCGAGGCGCGCTCGACAAACTGGGTGTGAGCTTGCCTGCTCGAGCGCTTTGGAGTAATTTTTCGAGAGCGGGATTTTCTCCCACATCTTTGCGGGCGTATGTGCGCGTTCGATCGTCTTGACGTAGAGGAATAGTACACCTTGGAACGATCGACACGGAAGCGCAAGGCAAGGCACGGACTGCGCACCTTCGTGTTCGCGCACGGTCGCGTATCGTGAGTTTGCGAGCGGACATGACTGTCTGCTGCAGAATCCAGTGACGTTGTACTCGTTACGACAAAAGTTCTGTGTCGCAGTCCTGAGGGGCGGGAGCGGTCAAGGTTTTGGAGGTGGGGTATGAACTAGGATTGAACGGACTTTACTTTGTATGAGCAGAACTGTGTGTTGATCACGGACCATATCACGTCGTCGCTCTGCATCCTCGACGCTGCTAGACACTCTTTTTATTGTACCAAAGATCGATGGGCTTCAGAAATCACGTGACTATGGCTATGGCTACTTTAAATTGAGGTGACACCATGCTTGGTGACTATCGCTCGCTTCTCCCAGTTTCCTTTACGAACGTTCCTCTAACCATTGGATCCTTTTTTCAAACACATTACCAGGCATATTTACTTTCCTTGTAGAGACCTACTAATCCTCTGAAACTTGCAGTGTTCAAACCCCGTTGGGTTGCACTATACACGTGGTGCTCCGCCGATGTAACGCTCGAGTGGTCGGATCTCCACTTGCTCCAATATCAGAGTTACGATTGGCAATGTGCTCGAAATGATTCGTATGGCTATGTGATCAAGACAGCAGCCACCCCCATATTTCGATGGTGGTGAGGATAGAATTAATCGTTGTCCACAGAGCAGTCCTGCCGCGGTTTCTCGGCCACTTCATTGGGCAATCCAGGAATCGAAGGGGTTATTCCGAACATCTCTTTGGCAGTGAACACGCCCGCAATAGTACTCGCCGCCTTTTGGCTGCTCTCCGAGGTTCCTCGATAGAGGCACGAGGAGACTACACCTGCCGCATCGCAGCCACTCTTCTCCACGCTTGCTCTTGGCAGTCGTCGCGCCTCGCTACTCATTGCGCAGTGTCTCTTTTGTACGTCATTGCCATTCTCGCATGTACTGCGTACGCCGCGGCGGTGCGGCGGTCCATTGCGCTCGATGCATCGGATCTATCGATGGTCATAACTTGGATCCCTACGCAGTCTGTTATCGCGAAAGCGAAGGCACCTACAAAATCGGCATATTCTGCCACTGGTATGTAAGTCAACATCGAGCACGTGGGCGCCAACGACGCCCACACCGAGTTACTCTGCGAATCACGATCTGGGGGGAAGCATTGTGACTCGCAACACATCGTTTCTTTCCTCCGAGAACTCACGCGCGGCCGACACCCCTGACAAACCAAGGATGAAGTTGACCTTGGATCTTGAGCGCTTTGCCCTAAGAAAGATAAAATCGGTGATACGGACGGTTGTCGGGCGAGCGAGGGCCGGAGCCGCAATCGAGGAAATTGAAACACTTGGTGCCTACGAGCGGCGCCGAAGTGGTCTCTGAAAGTCGCCGATTCTGGCATCAAATAGACTGGCTAGTTTGGTGGGAGGGGAGTTGGTTTTTCGTGCATTCTATGGCTCGCCACCCCTCAGATTGAGAGCCGGCATCTCCTCTTCCGCACTTGATGTTTTCCTCGTAAACCTGATATGACGGTGTCTGCACGATCAAGACCAAGTTCAGGTGCCCTTACCCGCCAATAGCAACATTGATATGCGGCGGTCGGCTTAGAAGAACGACTGTCACTAACCAATCACAAATACCACACCGTCTGCTATTGCGAGTGAGTGCGACGGAGCCTACAGAATGCAGCCATATGGTATACCAAGACGGCCCCCGAAGAATTGATAAGAGCTTTTCCCCACTTTCGGGCAAGGATCAAAGTCTACTTTGTCGCGGGACTTCCTAGACCGACTTGAATGGGAGACCAAGGCACAGTCCAAAAGATTTACACCAAATACACTGCCGTGAACAAGACATGACATTCAACCCGGACAAACGAGCATATTCATCTTCGACTTTGACTTCACGCATCCTCCTCACCTAACCAAGGACGAACTGTGCAATCCTCTGTGCCAGATCTTGAATTTCCTCCGGAAAGACGGGCATCAAAAGCCACCACGCGTGAGGTCGTTCGTCGTGCTCGACCAGTTCTACCGACCGTTTCAAGGCTACCAAACGTTTGTTCAACTCTCTGGATGCATCGATCAGCTGGTCCGCCGTGCCGACTATGATCAGCGTCCTCGGCCACGACTCTGTAAAGGATAGCAAAGATCCCGAAATCAACGGGTCGGTGAGCGAGACACCCGTGTCGCGGATGTAGGCTGTCGCTGCGAGCTGGTAGAAGGATAACGAGAGGAGGTCGTTGCTGGCTTGTGCCTTGGCATGCTCGCTGAGGTTGTCATATGTGTGCAAGGAAAAGGGAGAAATAGTGACGACGCCGTTGGGTAATGGTCGACTGGAGTGCAACGCGAGGTGTGTCAACACAATCACTGCAAGGCACCGTCAATTCCGTGTGCCTGCAGGGACCAGAGTACTCACCGTGATTACCACCCGCACTGTCGCCTGCGAAAGTGATATTCGATGGCTTGTATCCCTGACTGATCACAAAGTCATAGGCAGCCAAGATGTCCTGCAAGGCGGCTGGGAACACGTTTTCAGGGACCAAGGCGAGGCGGTAACACGGCGCAATGATGGTACACGGTACCGAGTCTCCTGCGCGGGTAGCCAATGCACGGAGTATCGTAGCAAGTAGGGTGGCGTATTGGGGTTCCGTGGGGTGACAAGCCACATTTCCTCCTCCATGAACGAAAAAAATGACCTTGGTGTCCTCTGGTGCGCTTTGGGTGGGGTTCTCTCCGCGGAGGGAATAAAAAAAGATAGGTACGCGCTCGGGTTTCTTCAATGCACTGTTGTCAATGAGGGGAAAGGGTGTGGATGATGGCGGGGCTATCTCGACGCGGACTGTGATACCATCCGGCATGCCCGTCGTTGGGATGTCAGCGCGCTTATCAAATGGCATGGGACTCCCAAACGGGATCTCCATGCTGTCAAGCTGTGCGCGCAGTTCTGGCATCGCCGCACGCTGTTCCTCGGTCAGTGGCATCGTGGTGGTTGTGAGCGAGTGTTTCTGATGGCCATGCTTACTCGTTTCACGAATTTAACGCGACCGGTGTGAGAATGCCGCTTCCAAGCGCCTGACAAATCCAGTTAGTTAGTCACCTCGCAAAGGCACGGATATCACTGCGAAGTTGCTGAGATTCGATTTGGAGCTGTTCCGGCACCAATCATTTCTGATCTAACTGGCGGTGTTTCCGTCTGTCAGCCACTACTGCGATCAGATACGGTCACGTGGTGTCAGTTACTAAGGCTGCCCATGAGACATATTATCACCAATGGTGCTCGCCTTTCCTAAGGTTACACCACTCGGCCGTTCCATAGGCTATCATCCTCCCATTCGTCTGCGTCCGCTTTACTGCTCTACACCGAGAATGGTCGAGTCAAAGACTAAATCCGAGTCCGAATGGCGTGCGATACTCACCCCCGAGCAGGTACGTTCGTCGTATGGGTGCAGTTGTGGGTTGTCGATTGACATTTTCGGACAGTTTAGGATTCTGCGTCAGAAAGGGACAGAGGCTGCTGGGACCGGTAGATACGAGCGTCACAATGGCGTTGGCGTCTACGCATGCGCAGGTTGTGGAACACCGCTCTACAAGAGCGACACCAAGTTCAAGAGTGGTTGTGGATGGCCTGCTTTCTTCGATGGTAACGCTTGCTGTCTGTCCATCGTGGCTGGTAACTTATCAAGGACCATAGCCATTCCCGGTGCTGTGACCCGGCATGAGGATCGAACGTTCGGTATGGTCAGAACAGAGATCACCTGTACTGCCTGTGGTGGGCATCTCGGCCATGTTTTCAAGGGGGAAGGGT
>JBBPJX010000668.1:0-12343 GCA_038088955.1 Neotropicomus parvogracilis | reverse complement strand
ACTCCCAACGTCGTCGTCGGCATGGCTTGCTTCTCCGGCGGTCTCGCTCAATTCATGGCAGGCATGTGGGAGTTCCCCCGCGGCAATATCCTTGGGGCGACAGGTATGTTTTCATTCATTTCTTCCCACGACATACGGTCTTGCACCACTCCGTCTCATCGGTCACATGATTCGTTGCATCGTTATTTATTCGCTTGACGCCTGTCATCACGTCTTTGCATGGGGCTAACGCGCACGCAGCTTTCACTTCCTACGGTGCCTTCTGGATGTCGTACGCGACCATCCTGATCCCTGGGAGCGGTATCATCTCTGCGTACAAATCGGACGATGAGATTTCGCAAGCAATCGGCATTTACCTTATTACATGGTTCATATTGACCTTCCTTTTCTTGTGAGTCTCGTTTTCTATCCGTTTGAGAATCACGTTCCTTAAATTTCTTTCCAGCATCGGTTCCCTTCGTCGCAACATTGGGCTCATCTCTCTTTTCGGCTCCCTCTCCGCTACTTTCCTCGTCCTTGCGATTGGCGCTTTTTCTGGCAGTGTTTCTGTGAACAAGGCTGGCGGTGCTTTAGGCATCGTCACGGCCTGGATCGCATACTATGTCGGCCTCAGCGACCTGCTCGTCAAGGGTGAGAGCCTGTTCACCCTTCCTGTTGGAAAGATCCGGTAGGAGCGTGTTCGATCTGATAGTCAAAGTCACTCTGGATTTTTGGTTACGTCTTGATACTCGATCGGATGGTGTCTGGGCCGGCGACACCAGTCATTTTACCAGACACTCTACCTACCAAGTGGCTGAGTATGGCTATCTTAGTATATCGTTTTTGCGGTTCCCGTGATGTTGATACCTTGTTCAATGTCTTTGTAACGTCTCGATAGAGCAAAAAACATCGCTGGTCCGATCATCTCGCGTTGGATGAGCTCGTGTGCAGATCTGTGCCACAAGAAATCCTGTACTGTACTAAATCTAAACTGCCATTACCTTCTAGTTCTTCTGGAACAAGTGTATAATTTGTTACAGTTGGCACCAGGATTTGCCAGTAGCTCCCTTTTGTGAAAGTCTTACATAAGCTAAGAGTATGGAAGGAAGAATAGCACGTGCCGGTCAAACTTGGCATTTAGAACCGGCTCTAACGTATCTACATAAGACGTTGTTCTACACGATTTCAATTGCATCACCGCTCACACAATTCGTCATAGAACCGAGATGAAACGCTGCGATACACTGGCTGGACCTCATAAAGCTTGCCACTTTTTCTCCTCACACCAGACCCACCCCGTTTTCTACGTCCATGGCGACTGAAAAACTAGCACGACGCAAGAAACTTGTTCGAACTAGTGTTTGAGAGACTCGCTCGTAGATCATCTCAAGGGGAAAACATGCCATCCGAAGCCATCGAGCAGTACCGCCGAGTGAGCCTCTCTTCTTACGGTCTGGTTTTAGTTGACGGCGTCTGCAGAACCTCGACTTCAACGCCCCAGGCGGTAAACTCAATCGCGGGATGAGCATCGTTGGTTCGGTCGCGATCTTGCGCGGCCGGCCGTTGACGGACGAAGAATACTTCAAGTCGGCGTTACTGGGGTGGTGTATCGATCTGGTACATCCAACGTCCTTCTCGTTCGATACTTTTGATCCCCGATCGTCGATGCTACTGGCCTTTTTCTTCGTCTCAGACGACATGATGGACGGACCGATCACGCGCCGTGGACAACCCTGCTGGTACCGCGTCCCCAATGTAGGCAACATCACGATCAACGATTCGTTCATGCTCGAGGGTGCCATCTACGTCTTGCTGAGGAGGCACTTTCGGGAGACGCCGTGCTACGTGCACTCGCTCGAGTTGTTCCACGAGACACGTTTCAGACCGAGATGGGCCAGTTGGTCGATCCGACCACGGCCCCCGAGGATCACGTTAGTTTCAGCTGAAAAGTGTGTTCTTTTTTTTGGAAATATTTTGCGTTTCAGTTCTACATCGAGACCTCTTTTCCTGGTGTTCGCTCTTGCGCCGAACAGACACGCTCTCACCACACAGTACAAGACGGCCCACTACAGTTTCTACCTCCCCGTTGCGCTCGCGATGCGCGTGTGCGGCGTCCCCGAGTCGTACGGTACGATATCAGAGGACAGACCGTCCGCCCGTATGACCTCGCGCCCTCCATCTTCGTCCCGCTTGGGGAATACTTTCAAATCCAAGACGACTTTCTCGACTACTCGGGCACCCCGAAACAGATCGGCAAAATCGGGACGGACATTGTGGACAACGTGCGTCGACGCCGTGTTGGACGACAATTATGGGCGCAAGGACGCGGAGAAGGAGGCGAGGGTGAAGGCGTTGCAAGAGGGGCTCCGGCTGATGGAGCGGTACAGGGTGTATGGGGAGGAGCGATTAGACGCGTTGATTGCGGGCGTGCCCGAGCCCAAAGGAGAGGTAGACGGCTATTCACGGGTATTTTTGTACAAGATTTACAAGCGTACCAAGTAGACTGTATCGCATTCGTGTTGGTGTACCCGAAAAGAAGTTCGTAGGAGAAGGACATAAACGAGAGCAAGATACAAGTCCGTTTATTCACTGACGACGGAAGATCAGTTATATTTGATGCGCACATGAACGATAGCGAGCTACAAGTTCGTTTGTGGGTAAAGTGTCAGAGTCCGTCATACATGAAAGAGCAGCGATGATCAGATTACTAATGGTAGTTTGATTACGCCTAGGGTCGGGTTGCGTTTCGGGTTGCGGCCCGCGGGGTGTTCATCAGCATCGGTAGTGTCGTACGCCTGTGCGATGTCAGCCACTAGGGAGGTGAATTCTCATCGTCATCACTTCCTCGGCCATGCGATCAAAATCGATGGGACCAATAGACTCGAAGCGTCTCTTTCGTGTGGTTTCTGCTTGAATCAGAGCGCGGAGATGAATGAGAGTTAGGCAAGGCGAATGGTCACACGACCCCGTCGTCCGCATATCCTCAAAAGGCGAACCATCACCGGCAAAGCGGCAAGGCGAAGATGCTTTTTGAGCGCCCTGATGATGATCGGTCGTTTCATTGGCACGTCGACGTGGCCGCGTGCGGTGGTGACGTTGAGAATATAATCCTGCATTGCGGTCGGAGGATGGTCGAAGAGAAGGGCATGTCTGCCGAGGCCCGTGATGAACGCAGGAGGACCTCTTAAATACGAAGCGCGTGGTTTTGTACGTGGAATGTGATCAGTGCGGTGATCCGTGGCTCGTTCACGGCGGAAAGTTGTACCTCCATCGACCCCTTCACGACAAGCGCAGCGAACGACACGACACGTACGCGGGCGAGGATCTGGACCGAGCTTCAGCATAAAGACACACCGGGAAGTTCTCATACCGTTGCTCTCTCCATGCTACGACGGGGCAGCCAAGAACGACGGGAAATGACCTGGTTTGCGGGCAGACAACAAAGGAAGTTCCAACTCGGTAATGCCATGAACACGCAGAGTCTCTGGTGAGTTGGCCCGTTTTTCGCCAACGAGGAATTCCGGGCCCTTTGGTCGTACTGAATGTTAGCCCTGTTCTAGCCATTGACGACTTCAATCACACACCGCGAGATGACCTCCTCTTACCCCATGTTATAGTGAGTGCATGTATTCCTGTTACCTCGACGTCTCGCGACTCATGTTAGTGTGTCCGTCCACAAACCTCCAAGCCGGGCATGACACCCTGTCGTTCCGAGGGAATCAGAGTCAGAAGATAAGCTTGGAACCTGGAACTCGTCTGACCTCGTTTCCAAAATTTGACCCCGTCCGCATTGCCAAGTCTGCACCTGGCCAGGACAGCAGTGGCGGGGATTACTGACCTCTTGCAACGTGGGTTCCAGCAGCGTGGTCCAACCCGGACAACACTTTTCTATGCTCTCCTCCTGCACTTGGACAAGCTAGCCAGCCCATGCCATCCAATCCCACACTACCCTTGTCCGCACTGTTCGAAGACGACCTCGGCCGATCAACAATCTCCCCTGTCCTCGGCACCTTCCGCTTCACAGCCGCTGTCGCTAGGAAAGCATGGCAGCCAGACTTGGGGGTATCAATGTCAAGTCATTTGGAGACGACAGCAAAGGATAGGACCCACTGGACGCGGTCGCGGTCGCAGGTCAAGAAAACGAGACCGACCGCGAACCCGAGGAGGGACTCGATACTGCACCGGTAACACGACGCGGGCCAGGAGACGACCTCAATCGGGCAGAGTGTGTTGACCGCGAACTGTCGGAATCTGGTGAACCAGAACACGCTCTCGGCACTGATTCCGCCTGCTTAACAATCCATCCCGCTGTCGACCTTGGCCGCGTTCTGCCCTCGGACAGTGAAAGGGGAAGGGATGACGATGAAGTTGACGTTGACGTTGAGGGCGAGATGGGCGTTACAGGCTCCCAGAATCCTTGCAAATCCTTCGGAGGCCCAGTTGGGACTCGTCAACAGAGACTCTGCACAACTGCAGGGCCATCGCCAGACACAGAACACTCAGAAGCATCCAGACATCCACCCTCAAGTTTCACCTCCGGCTCTTCATCGTTCGACGACCCCTTTGAGGACGATATGGACAACGAACAAATTGGTGTCACAGTCCTTGCAGGCATCGTTTGCGCAGACATTCCTGGACTGCACAGAAGGATTGTCGTTTTTGATGGCGATCCTTGGCAAGAAGGCCCGTTTAACGAAGGGAATACAACCGCGTCATTTGAAGATTCGCGACCATCCCGCTCCGAGGCGGACGAGCCAGACGATGACGGGGGAGAAGGGGAAATGGTGAATCCATCAAGGAGCTTGATGGGGGTAGCAGGATCCGGTAGACGAATCGTCGTGGATGCAGCTGCATCGATCTCGATTCCGTGCACATCCACCTCGTCGTCTCCGTGAAGTCGAAGGACCTGTGCAATGTGATGTTGTCGCTGCACCAACAGGCGTATGTGGAGGAGGATCTGAATCCGTCGTCGTCGACTCATAACCATGATCGGTCTCAATTTCCTTGTCACACTCGTGACCCGGGCTATACTCGTCCCGACCCAAACTTGGATTGGTTTGATAAATTATGGGCTGGTCGGTTGCAAGTGGTTGTAGCAAAAAAAACGTGTGAACGAGGCCTAAAGCTTAAGTGATCTGACAACATTCGCGTCACAGGCCATGGAGGACGGTGCACTAGAGAGCGGACGCACAAGAAATGAATCAGTATATGGGAGGAAGAGACGAGGCTGGAAACAATGGTATACAATAATGAAAACTTCCCTACGTAATGCGAAAGCGAAAAGGTATAATAAAGACTACGAAAACTCACTAACAGGTTGAGCGCCAATATCCATTTCCCTGTGCTGACGCAACGCAACTACCGGGAAACTACGGTGAGAACCGAGCTGGTGGGGGTGCGTACTGTACAGACGGTGGTGGCAGAAAGCGAAGAGGGGGTAAATGGAGATTTGGAGGACCACGGTGCAAGGAAGGCCGGGCCACTAGGTTGATGGCGAATCAGATTTCGGTTCTGGTTTGGAACTCAAGGAAGAACCCGCAACGGATGGCGTTGAGCTGGAGGGAGGCGATTGCCTCTTCTCACCCGAGGCGGAGGTCGCCCTTGGCGGGTATGAAGGACCAGAAACAATGTCAGGATCCCGCCGAGTGTCCCCGCATCTTGAAGAAATCGACAATGGGCGATGAGTGGCGACGCTATCCTTGTGAGCAGAAGTGACTTTGCCCGACTTAACGTCCTCGACAGCCAATCGCAAAATCAGCCCAGAAGGACCAACAAATTCTTCCGCGGTGTATACACACCGTGCCTTTCCTTCCTTCACCGCCGTCTCATCGGTCTCGAATCCCGACTTCCACTTCCTAGCACCATCGGATCCGACACCCAGTCGATTGTTCCAGCGACGCGTGTCGTCGTAGTAATTCCCTGTATACGCCGAGTGACAAGCGCGAGGCCGTGAGCCAAAAAATCCAGCTGCCACCTCATAGGGCTCCAAGACTCATTCGGCGGCATGCAGAGGCGCACATGCATCCCCATCACACAACCTCGCGCAGTCGCAGTCCTGACAACAAGACCCATACAAGAAAACGCCAGCACCTAGCAGGATGTCCCAGTGAGAAGAGTCGACGGCCCTACTGGGTGGGATTACTTACTTTGAAGAGGCCTTTGCGGCGCGGGGACTTGTGAAATTCCCACCATCGGTTCAGCCCGATAATTTAAACTCCGCGTTATCAACTAGCTCGGCCACTCAAACCTTCTTTGCTACTATCCCCATCATCTCACCGACCCCTCGCTATTGGCGCAATCCACATCCAGTGACACGAATGCAAAATACAGCATGTACTGTACGTCGTAGTCATGCGTCATGATTAGGGCCTTACTGACCACCATTTACTAGATTCAATTCGTGTTGGCTCGCATTCAAGACATTCGATTCAACATCGCTCTTGTTTTGGATCCTCAGACTCACTCGCATTTGCACTGTTCAGAGCCACCCTCGCATATCGGACACTCATGCTGTATCGATACGCCAACATCGCATGTTTTTTGTTACATCCACGCGCTCTCGCATCGCACACGAGACCGTTCGTCTGTATTTGCTTGTATCGCCTTACACTACTGCTCGTATTTGTACAAGTATAATGTGGTAACTGAATGGTATTGTTATTGGACGATTAGATATAGTGTGAGCTGGCGAGGAAACAAATGGCGAGCTACAGGATTCCCGACATCTTTACAAGGTCCCACGAGGTCTCGCGAGGGCTGGCCAGGCTTGGCAAGGTAAAGAGGACCTGGTTAGGCTGGCCAGAAGGGCGCGGTCCTCGCTAGATATTGGGCTCATGGCCAGAACGAGTATTTCCTTACGGGAGAACATTAGGTCTAGCGAACCTCGCGGGTTTATTCGAGTCTGGCTAGATCTGGCGAGGCCTTGCTAGGTTTTGCCGCTTTTGCTGATGGCGCGTTGTCTGATTTACTGCCCATATATTCGCAGGTATGCGGTTACAGCACTTTTATTCATTCAAGTTGTCTGACGACCAAAAGTGAAATTGCCACCTATGATATTTAGAACGAGCAACATACTCCGAGCGCCTAAGCTCACACGACTGTTACCATGACACACAGACGTGTCCCATTTTACCTCGATGGGGCTGCCACCCCAGGGTCCAGGTACAACCCCTAAATGCGCAATGGAAAGCTAGGATGGAGTCCCTGTCCAACCTGCATTCGCATCTTGCCACATGCTCGATTCAACTTCACTGCGGGATTTCTCAATCTAAACAGGTCCTCTGTACTCTTCGCTGCACCATTTCTCGAAGTACTTTTTAAAAATCTTTCATGAACCCTTCTCCCTAACGAGGCAATGCCGTGACTCTGAGACCATACTTAAACCTGGATCTCTCGCCCTGGGGCCCAAGTACCTCCTGACCCTCTATCCCATGATTCCCGCCAGCGAGCTCATCTGGGTTTCTGCGCAACCGCTCATCCGCCTGTACGCTTAACCGACTCGCGTCTTCCAGTCCAACTGATCCCGCTCTGCGACAGGTTTCTGTGTGTCGCAGCCGGATTTGGCATCACCAAAGCGGGGATGTTTCCCCCTGTAGCCGCCCGCGCTGCCGGCCAGATCATACTCGTGAGTGTTGTGCCCCACGCCAAGCCACAAGAGAGCTCAGCGAGACAGAACATTACCTTGCCGAGTCTTGTGTTCTCCAGGATCGTCCAAGCGTTTAATCCGTCCAACGTCGTCGCACTCGGTAAGCGGACAGCCATTCGTTCCGAGTCGGAACGGTAATCACCACGATATTGTCCAGGACCTCTCGTCTTGGTCGCACTAACGTACGAAGCGATCGGCATCGCGATGTCGTGGATAATCAAGCAAGTGTTTTGGGTTCCTCATCGGTTTAGGTATGGAATCCTGGTGGCCGGTGGATGGGCAAACGTCGGTGACATTCGTGAGTTTGAGTGTGCCATCACACGTACGTTTTCATCGACGATGTGTTTCAATACAGCAACGTCGGTCATCATGAGCCTCACGGCTGGGGCACCGTTCAAGGGAACAGAGGATCAAAACTTAGCGATTGCTTACATTTCCGTCTTTTTGCTCATCTTCCTTGTATGTTTGCGTCAGATCTCCCTTGTTCTAGTGACGTATTATTGTTTGCCAGGTCACGCTCTTTCCACTCGGAGGCGCTAATTTGGTGTGGATGGATTTCCAGGGACCGGACGTGATCGACGAGGACGTGCAGGGGCGGCTGAAAGCCAAGCAGAGATACTTTGGTGCGGCGTTAAAACGCACTGTCATCTCTCTAAAAGCGCTCTTTTATCGAAGAAGACGCCAAGCCGATCCAGAGAATAGCGACCACCATGATGACGACAAGATGGCAGCCTCGACCCACCGACTGTCGGACCTGCCAAGTCTGTCCCTTGGATCACACTCGGACGACCCCACATTCACCGGTACGACGACCGTCCGGCGCTACGCTGAAGGAACGGGGACGAAAAGTGGGCCGGCTGCACCGCTTAGCCGCCGGCTGTCTCTATTCGTATCTAGCTTCGTTAAAACACTCGCCGCACCTTGCTCTCTCTCCATCATCTTGGCGTTCGTCACGGCTATCGTACCCGTCCTAAAAGCATTGTTTATCCCCAACGTTCCAGGGGTAACCATGCCCCGTGCGCCAGATGGCCAACCCCCGCTCGCAGTCCTTTTAAATACGGCGACGTTCGTCGGAGACGCCTCGGTTCCGCTTGGACTAATGACCCTCGGGTCGGCACTCGCGCGGATGGAAATTCCCGGGGGACGTTTGCAGTCCCTTCCACTCGGGGCCGTCAGCGCGTTGTCCATCGCACGCATGGTCGTCATGCCTGTCTTTGGGGTGCTCGTCACGCAAGGATTGACTCGCGCAGGGATGTTGGATGCCAATGATAACGTGCTGCGGTTCGTATGCATGTACGTCCGCCCGTCGCCTTCTTCTCCTCCTCGCGTTTCTTTTTTTTCTTTTCCCTTGTTCTTGTCACGAGCTCTAGTCAACGTTGTCACGCAGCTTCTTCTCTTGTTTACCTTCGGCGACGACTCAGGTGAGCGATCCCTCGCTGCTATCATAGTGAACTCGTCGTCACGACGCCCAACGTCCGTCTCTCGGCTTTTGCTCCCAGGTTTTCTTGACCCAAGTATATTCTGGAACGGGCGACGCGCAACATCTCTCGGTGTTTCTCATTCCACAATACATCCTCATGTTTGTCACGATGACGGCGTTGACGGCGTACACGCTGCACCTACTCTTTGGTCAGACCGACCTCGCACGCGTCTAGACTTGAGGTGTTCTCGAAGCACGGCACGTGTATTATGCAGACGGATGTGTATGTACTACATATAATGTACAAATAAACGTGGATCTAGGAAATTTTCAGACGACATGCGGCTTCTTTCATATCGGAAGTCGACCCATGACAATCGCAGCTATGCGTCAGTGCAAGGCACTGTACCTAGAGATCAAGGACTCGTTCGTGCCTTCATTCATTTCGCTAGCGAGGTGTTGCATTTGTTCGTACCTGGCCACGGTAGATCAAGTAAAGCCGTTGTTAGTACGGGTGTTCGAGCTCCTGCGAGCCCCGAAGTCCCGTCGTACCGCAGATCGCGGTTCTCGAACAGACAGAACCCGACAGGCGATGCGTTGCAGTGAACGTCTCAGGCAGCCTGCTACAGTACCGACCCCCGCCGACTTTGAGATCGACAAAAAGATGCCTCGCGTGAGGAGCCACACACCAAACACATGTTACAGCCTGGACCCACGCCCGGCGCGGCGAAAAACGTGTCGTTTCGAATGGACGTATCGTTGGCTGGCGTATAGGATATCCGATGCGACCACCAAAGCCTAGACGTCCGTTATACAGTGCGAGTCTGCCACAGAGGACGAGAGTCGCGCATGGGATCGCGCACGCCGGCAGTCGTGAGGCGCCGGACCTCGCTTGCAAGACTTTTTCTCCCACACCACTACATGTCCGTCAGCTTGCAGCAGAAGACGACGCAGAACGTGCAAGGGCCGCTCGAGCGTGTCGTTTTGCCCACGTCGTCGTCGTCCGTAGCGGCATTGCCGATCTCGCCAGAATGTCTGAAACTCCGAGCGGGTTTGCGTCGCGGTTGGATCTGGAAATTGAGCTGAAAAGGGCGAGCCGACGGCCTCCGAGTCGCACGGGCTAATGGTTGCCGGTTGATTTGTGGGGGGAAATAAAGACCGGGGTCGAGCATTGAGATGGGGGATTGATGTCCGAAACTCCAGGAATTGAGTCATCCAAGTGGCACTGGAAAGTTAGAAGCCTGTGAAATACTGGCAGTGAGGTGAGAGTGGGGTGTCACGACAGTCGATTTGTCCCTGTAACCAGTCGCGACTTACTGATGTATATCCACCTACGCCGTTCATGCCCGCACCCCTAATGCCCTGACTCGGCAAAAGTGATCGTCCGACGAGGCTGTTCGCATCAATCATGTCGTTCAAACTGCGTATCCAGCGCGGTTGATTGGCAAGCGGGGCGTGGAATTGGGGTGATGGCATGGTGACTCAGCGCTCAGCAGGCGACGACATGACCTCGCGTCAGGATCAAGTCCAGTCTGAACACCGCTGGCGCTAGAACAGAGTGTCAATGACGCTTGAATGACCCTACAAGTACGAGCCGATAAAATGGAGATTTCACAGCACAAAGAAGTTCGCGAATGAACGCAGAAAGGAAGAAGTGCGCGTGCATTACCCCAGCAGGAAAGGTTAGTAGAGTAGTAGTGCCGTGACAAGACCAGGCAGTGCGCCATGCATGCTAGTGCTGTGCCAATAACGTTTTAATTCAAACTTTGGCACTTTCGACGAGTAGCGCTGCTCGTGCAGGTGCGGCAGCTGCCAGGATCTCACGTTGCAGCGACAATGAGCAGAGATCAGCTGTAGTCCTCTCCTCAGAACCCTTTTGTGCAAGCCAATTGTGGCGCATTTATGACGGAGATTTCTTATTTATAGGATGACTACCAATTAGGTTAATGATACTTGCCTTGTTCACAGTTTGTTGTGTTTTCGGCTAGGAGTAAAGACCTTGGGAAGAGATGCAACAGCCGAGGGTAGCCCTGAATGGAGGGCCAAGGGTTCCCCAGGATGAAGAGTGAAGCACCCGCATCACTACCACGCCGGCGGCACTACAGCAGTGGCAGGATGATGGCCAATGCCACCCAATTGCGATGACGACCACGACGACTCATCGACATGGGCATGGGGCTGGCCAGTACCACCGCAACGTCAACATTGATGGTGTGCTCTTGATGCACTGCCCCCATCCACCGACGTGCACGCTGCGCCGTCTCGAGTGTAGAGATCGCGACGATAAACAGCGCGGACGACCGCGGTGGGCACATCACGTATTCCCAAGGTACATGCCCTCTGCGGGTACGGGTACGGGTCAGGCCAGAGATACACCCATATCTATTCCAAACGGCACCACCGCAACAACAACGACGTGTGGTTGAACACCACCACCACATAGCACCGATGCCACGAATGGCATGGCACGACAACGACGCATTACGCTGATCGTGAATGATGGCGGCGACAATTGTGCAGGCGTGACGAATGCTTGGCATGTATACACACCGTGTGCTAGACGTGACTAAGAGTAGGTCCAAGAAGTCTTCTGCGGAACTAATTAATCGGAGGAGATAGCGGGGACCGATGATCGCGTTCACCGCTGGGAAGATGTCGGCTTAGAGCTCGCTGCGTTCAGAGCGCTGCAAGCGTCGGATTCGCATACGAAACACAATCAACCTCGGGAAATGCAGTGCGAGTCCCCCTCGTCGCTAATGGCGACCCTGGCTGGACACTTCTTCGAAGGTTACGTTCATGCTCCATTTCCATTCCTGGTCGTTGTGTCAGCATTCATTTTACCGTGAGTGATTGTTGAGATAGCATAAATGGTCCGACAGTTGGCCGCCGTTTGGCCTGCCAACCTTCTCTTTCTCCCCATCATCTCCCGCCTTACCCCACCGCCAGCACCACCGCCATGTCTGACGTCGAAAAAGCACAAGCGTCTCACACTCAACTGGTGAACAACCACGATGGAGCGCCGCGGCCATGTAGGATCGCTAACCCAGCTCCTCTGTGCGTCCCATCAATCCTTGCACACCGTCTGCGCTCACACCTTCTTAGTGGCCTGTTCTCGTTCGCATCCACTACATTCATTCTTTCTATGTATAATGTAAACGCGAGAAGCATTCACACTCCCAACGTCGTCGTCGGCATGGCTTGCTTCTCCGGCGGTCTCGCTCAATTCATGGCAGGCATGTGGGAGTTCCCCCGCGGCAATATCCTTGGGGCGACAGGTATGTTTTCATTCATTTCTTCCC
>JBBPJX010000667.1:0-12344 GCA_038088955.1 Neotropicomus parvogracilis | reverse complement strand
CGTAGTTCACATCCAATTCCACCCGCACCGACCAACAAGACCTTGGTATCCGCAAGACGGCCCACGAATTCTAATCCAGAAATTGCCTCTGCATGGGCGTAACGACTACTCTTGCGTTGTCTATCGGCCAACAAGAAACGAGTCGACAGACGGCTCTGTAGTATTGGCTTCCACTGTGGTAGCGGAACAAGTCCTCGGTCACGCTTGTCTCACGCTTACATCCGTTCTTCCGTCGTCTCCCCTACTACTATTTCCTAAAGCCATGTCTTTACCTTTGATTATGATCAATTTCGTTCTAAGATGATACTCAACACACTCTCGACAATGATACATGTACGCCGTGCAGCTGCAATGCGGCGCCATAGAGCAGCTCAGCAACTTCGCCCACCTGGCCAGTTCTCTCGGACAAGACTTCCTCCTTTTTCAGCCGGCAAGCAACCTAAGGACCGACTGCTGGTTGCCTTCACCTGATCCAGCCCCATCATCCGTTGTTGTACCTCCCATGGTGAGGGTGCGGTGCTGTTATCCTTGGTCCAAATGTCACTATCAACAAAGTGTCAGACGGTCTGCTAGACGATGCGGAAGAACTCGTGAACGGGGTTGGTTTGGTAGATACGAAGGTTAGTGCTGTAAAACATGGGGATGCTTGCACGTGGTGGGCCTCAGCTGGTGCTGGAAGACAGCTAGGGAGTTTATATGCCGCCACGCTTTTGGCCGTAGCACGAGCTACCAATTTTTGAGATCACCGCCAGTCGAGCTCAGATTTGGAGCTGTAGTCTGACGTTCCATCTCCGACATTCTACGTTCAGGGTCGTCACATTCAAGGAACTAGACCGTTTGCTTTCTTCAGTTATTTCCACGAGCCGTAGTGTTAACCTGCCCAGCAGAATATCGTAGCCGCACCAGTGTTCCAATGCGTGCCTACAACGGACGAAGATCCATATCTCATGAACCCTTCAGGGTTATCGGAACGTGTTCCAGATAGAATAAACCAAGGACCGCGGCAGGCAAAGCGGAAAAAAGACGCAGCAGCATGATAGATTCGGCACCGATCTGGTACGAAACAGTCTTGGGATTTCATCCATCCCTCCGATCTTTTATTCGCAGATAACCAGCGTAGACATAGACGAGAACTGCTTTCTGATGGGAAAGAAATGACGTAGACACGGATCTGGGTTGGCGTTTGACGCTCAAACCAACTCGAGCACGTTTACCACGGGGTTGAAGTTAGGCACAAATCTTGGCGTGGCTGGACGGAGATGACTTCACTTGCCCAAACGGTGATTCCTGGTCCAGAACTACAGCTCCGGTGACGTACTTCCCCCCGCCACGCACCTCTTCACAGAGCGCCACGGATGAGTCATCGCAGTGTAGCACGGTGAACTTGTCCTGCAAACACCGATGAGCGGGAACAAACACGGCAGCGGGATGACGTCCGGGTGGAGAGCCAAAGATAACTTCACGAATGTTTTGGCGAGGGCTTCTGGTTTGGTCGCAGAATGACGCGAGAGCGTGCCAAACGAGCGTCAATGTCGAACGGGGTCGGTTGCATAGACTCATCGCGGGATCTCTCGTCTCTAACGTGCGATCGGACCTCCTTGAAGAGGTGTCCTTGAGGTGTCCTTGAGGATGTTTTCGTACTATGTTTCGGACGAACGTTTGGAACGCGTGGAAAAAGAATAGAGAGAAACGTACGTACTCGTCTTGAAGCGATCGCACCCACTCCCGATATTGTCCCTCACTTCCTTGTGCTTGTCCTTGGCGAACGAGAATGACCCAGGTACATTCTCATCTATAGCAGGCGAAAGGCCAGCGAGCGAATGCGCCGCCCTGCATGCTCGCTGCTCCAGTCACAAAGTACTGTCCGACTTTCTCTCCTGGCAATTTCCAAATAACTACTGCAACCCAGCATGTCGAGGCAGCTATCGATATTTTCGGCCAACAGATAGAGCGAATGCCCGGACGACGCCCGTCATCAACTTCAAAAATCGTTCTCTCGAGTGCAAGCTCAACAAAGGCGAATTCGGTACATCCTGTCTTGGTGAGACGAGGAGGAAGAATTGAGGTCCAACACGGGCAACTTGAAAGTAATCCGGTGCGCGGCTGCCACATTCACATGTTCGAGACGTGGACGGCCTGACTCGGTCTTCCTGGTGTCTATAGTTTATAGATTTCGGGCTGTTCACGTCTGAGAGGGAGGAGTGTGTGTTTAGATATTAGGGCAGGCGAGCAGATCCGAGGGGCGTGAAAACGGGGAGACAGGAGCACGACCGGGGTGCACTCGGGACGGGAGAGCGAGACCGGCCCGAGCGCTGAAAAGTACACGGTGGGTAGATTGAAACAGGACAAAATCAGGGAGCAGGTGGGCGGGCGAAACAAAACTCCGTGAACCAGCGCCGACGTAGAGGAAGAGGAACCTTAAATGCGTACACGACGTCGGAGCCCGAAAACTCGCCTTGAGCGCGTCGACTCATGTTCCCGACTGATGTTCGAGACATCCGGGTCCGTTCGAATCCCGGTCGCCGTTTGGTCGTTCCTGACGCGGGTGTGATTTCCACGTCAATTCCTCGCTCGCCAGGACATTCGCACGAAGAGACACAGGCACGAACGATACTAAAAGATCTCGGGGATTTGATTTCGGCGTTGAGACGACTAACAGACAGGCCCCGGCAGAGCAACAGTACTCTTTCACGGGGTCGTTTATTGGAACCTGGTTCTCGCGTCAAACCCAGCGCTAAGGAGAATTTTAGTTCGAGGCCGTTCGAATGGTGGGCATTCGTCACAAACTCTACTCTGGTCCTCCGAGTTACTCGATAACAGTTTCAGTATTTGGAAGACCTCGAAACGTTGCACCCAAAACGAGGCTTGTATTTCGCCGTTCCGATCAAACTGGCAACGTCCGCTGACAGCAGCACAGCCTACAAAGCGACATCGGCTAAGGACTACTTTTTTGTCGATCCACGAGAACAACATGTTGCGATCGTTCGTGCCATGTGAACTCAACCGAAGAAGGACGAGCATTGCAGCAACAGGAACTGATTATTTCGACACTGGCTTTCCGCGCCCAAAGCATATCAACAATCAAACCGCTGCTGAACCTGCGCCATCCAAAGCGGGGAAGCTGTCAAAGGCTTACGCGAAGCGAAATGATGAGTTACAAAGCCAAGGATATAAAGCGCCATCCAAGACGTACATCGCCCTGTATCCCAGTTATCCTCAGACAGTCTCAAGGACAGTATGGACGTAGGTGCAATCGAAGACAAGAAACTCGCCATCGAGGCTCGTGGTAGCGTTGTTGATTTAGACGCCAAAGGGTATGCCAGAATACTCAGGAAAATGGACTGGCATCTCCTACCCCTCATTACGCCGCTGTACCTTCTCTCTTTCTTGTGAGTCTCTGTCAGACCACTCAAACTATCTTCGATTGACGAATGACCACCTCAGGGACCGGATTAACATCGGCGAGTTCTATCTACCTTTTGGCCAGCCCATATCACTTACGCCGCCTTCTAGGCAATGCCAGGATTGCGGGCATGGGGAAGGATCTACACCTCATCGGGCTTAGATACAACATTGCTGCTGCAATCTTCTTCGTGCGGGCCTATGTTCCACTCGCATGTCTAATGGGTAGGTGTGACTGACGCCTCCTTAGGTTACGTACTCACTTGCGCAGCCTCCTTCGTGAGTGAAAGTAACATACGTCTCTCTATGGTCGAATCAAACACCATTGCAGGAACATCATCTTGAAACTCGTTCGACCATCACGATGGAGTAAGGAATTCACTTTCTGACACAGCTTTATCTGATCCAGTATAGTCCCTTTAATCATGGTCGCCTGGGGTCTGGTCATGACTTTGATGTGCCTCGTGAAAACATATCATCAACTCCTCGTGTAAGGGTCTGATAATAATCAACTCCAACGACTGACCCCGGCGTTGGTCGTTCACAGCGCCCGGCTGTTCCTTGGCTTGGCGGAAGCAGGGTTGCTCCCTGGTGTGGCATACTACATCTCGTTGTGGTATCCGCGTTCCGAACGAGGAACGCGTTATGCGATATTCACCTCTGCTGTAACATTGGCGGGTGCCTTTGGTGGTATTCTGGCGTGAGGCTACTTTCGTGATCGACTTTGCGATACCGCTCACACGCTGATAGTTACCTGATTGAAAAAATGGAAGGGTATGCGGCATTTCGGGACAAATTTTAAATCGTCTCGCAGGCTTACTTTCTTCTGACAGGATTGGTGGTCTCCATGGTTGGCAGTGGATCGTGAGTAGATTCTGACAAGTATAGTGATGGGGTGCGCTGACGGAAAAGGACTACATAGTTCTGTCTGGAGGGTCTTGGTATGTCACCACCTATAGTCAGACAGCGATGGATTGACCTGCGCTTCCGCAGTTACGGTCCTCCTTGCATTCACAGCCGCCTTCTTCATGTGTGATGTTCGTACCGTTATGTGTGTGTGGTGTTTCCTGATTACTCATTTCCGTTCAGTCCCCAGAGACAGCGCCATTTTTGACAGAGGATGAAAAGTACTATGTTATTGAATTGATGAAGGCTGACTCACAGGGTCTTGCTACACATTACGACTTTCGGTTCGTTCTGCAAGCCTTCAAGGACTACAAAACTTACCTGCTATGCGTCATTTACATTGGGTGCGTGGACAGAAAAACCTTTTACCAGCGTAATTCTTATGACATTTGCTCAAACCAGCGTTATCGTCCCCGCTTATGCGCTCGCACTTTTCACACCGACCATCATTAACGAGCTCGGTTTCTCCGCCGCCAGTGCTCAGCTTCTCTCCATCCCTCCTTCGATTGCGAGTTTTGTGTGCGGCATTCTTGCCGGCATTTTTTCGGATAGGCAACAGCTTCGTGGGCCGTACATGGCCGCTGGGACGCTTGCCGGTCTGGTGGGATGCGCTATTCTATACGCACAAACGCGGCCCGGGGTTGCGCTCCTCGGCGTCGTGATTGCCTCGATGGGCATTTTTCCACCCATCCCGATCGGCTTTGCATGGATCACTTCGAACACTGGGGGAGACGTCAAGCGCGCCGTCGCCCTTGCGACGGTCACCGGTCTTGCGAATCTGGGGGGGTGAGCGTTACACTTTTTTTTCCGGTGCAGAGCGTGACGCATTGGAAAACGATCGTAGGATATGTTCGTCCTTTATCTTTTTCGATCCGCCGCGGTTTCGCGTCGGCCTCGAGATAAGCATGGCGTTGCTGGGTTGCTCGTGCGTATCTCCTCTCGACGTTGCCGTCACCTGGTTTGGCGTGCTTGCTGACGGAACGTCAGGATGCTGCTGAGTTTGTTCGTGATGTGGGACTTGAACAGGTTGAACAAGCAAAAGGAGAGACGGCGCAACGAGCAGGGCATCACAGACGCGCACAAGGACGAATTCAGTGAAATCGGAGATGACAGTCCTTTGTTTGTATATACCTTGTAGCTGTGTGGTACCGCCGGCTCGCCGTTCTTCCTGAAGCTTGGTGGGTGGGCTTTCTCGCGATCGTGGTTTCTCGCTGCCTCTTTTCTTTCTGACCATTGGGCTTTTGCTTGTGTACACCGGTGCTAGTGTATGATTATGTATTCGGCGTGTGGTGACCACCGGCTGGGGCGCGCGGTCACCCGTTCCCGGCCGCGCGGGGTGACCGCGCGGGCGGTAATACATGTGGCACGTCTCGATCGGACGGCACGGCGCGAACGAAACGAGCACAGAAAACGAAAGCGACAGGGACGACGAGGGCGAGGCAAGCGGGACGAGGCGATCAGGATAGGGGCACCCACCCGCGCTCGTCCTTCGTCTTCCACACGCCGTGTTCACGCTACAGCAGCCACACACACCGACGACGACAGGATGGAACTCGACACGAGGACGGGAGGTGCCGTACGACGCGAACGACCTGTGAGCCCCCGGCGTGTGCCGATATCCGTTGTTGGGGGGGCTGAGGGATGGACTGACTGACGCACCCCGTTCGTGCGCCCCGTTTCACAGCGAAGACAGGTGCCGGGAGGAACTCGTCGCGATGGTTGAGCGACAGGTCGGGCGGTGGCCCTACCGCGACGCCAGGCTGACGGGCAAGCACGGCCGTCGAGGTCTGAGATGGCGCGGGGGTGACCCACGAACGATGACCCAGCCTGCCTTGGAGGCGGGACGATCGTGGCGAACGGCGTGCGAAGGGGCGAACGGAGCGGACGGAAAGGGTCAGAGCTGTGCTGACGGCAGCGAATAAAACGGAAAGAATGGTATAAAAAAATACCTGGGTATTCGTTTTGTTCGCTCCTCCCGCACGAAGATCAAGGAAGGCCTGTAAGGAGCGGCGAATTCGTGTCAGGACAGATCGAAGAGTGTGAACATGGCGAAGAGATCGACTTACCTGGACGTGTTTCGAATGTCCTGTTTCCTCCATTTTTTCTGCACGAGCTGGGGAACCGAAAGACGACTGGGACAGATAGAAGAGACTGGTGAGAACGACGGCCGGTATGTCAGGAGCGGTTGAACAGAGTGGAGCAAACGGAGCGAACGACTCACTTGGATGTGTTTCGAACGTTCCGTTTCTTCCATTTCTTCCGCACAAGTTGGGGGATCGCAAGCGACAGAGATCAAGAGAAGAGACCGGCAAGAACAACGACTGGCACGATCGCTCTTGCTGCACAGCTGACTCGGCAAGCCCCGGCCCTGCACAGCTGTGGCGCCACAAGGGTTCGCCAAACTTTTCGACCTTGGCGAAAATTCCCCCCGCCCCCCTGAGCCATGTGACACAGGGAGGCGAGCACGTGTCGCCGATCACGTGTCCAGCGATCACGTGTCGTGAGGGCCATTGAATCGTTGCCGCGGGTCACTAGAGGTCACCGGCGAGGTCACGGGCCCCGTTCCCACGCCGGATATCTCCCATATTTGGAGTATCACCCGAGTTTATATGGGAATCCGCTATTATCAATATACACCATCCTCTTCGCCACGTCGAAACTTCATCTTTCGGTCGTCATTCCAGCCCGGCCTTCACACCCGTCGATATTTTGCGTTTTCGCCAATATATTTTCCTCGGTGAATACAACAAACATTCACCTGTCCACTATGATATTCCATCATCTACTGTGGAACAGACCTTTTGTCCGACCTTTAGACCACGTCGACTCACGTTCCCGACTGATGTTCGAGACATCGGGGCTCTTTCGAATCCCGGTCGCCATTTGGTCGTTCCTGATACGGGTGTGATTGCCACGTCAATTCCTCGCTCGCCAGGACATTCGCACGAAGCGACACAGGCACGATTAATACTAAAAGATCTCGGGGACTTGATTTCATCGACGGACGCAGGTTGAGACGACTAACAAACAAGCCCCCGGAGGCAGAGCAACAGTGCTCTTTCACGGGCCATTTATTGGACCTAGGCCTCTCGCGTCAAACTCAGCACTAGGGAGAAATCCAATTCGAGGCCGTTCGAGTGATGGGCATTCGTCACAAACTCCACTCTGGTCCTCCGAGTTACTTGATAACAGTTTCAGTATTTGGATGGCCTCGGAAACATTGCGCCAAAAGCAAGGCTGGTATTTCGCTACTCCGATCAACTGGCTATGTCCGCTGACAACGGCACAGCTCACAAAACGACATCGGCCAAGGATTACTTTTTTTCGATCCACGAGAACAACATGTTGCGATTGTTGTGCTATGTGAACTCAGCCGAAGAAGGACGAGCATTGCGGCAACAGGAACTGATTATTTCGACACTGGCTTTCCGCGCCCAAAGCATATCAACGATCAAACCGCTGCTGAAACCGCATCATCCAAAGCGGGGAAGCTATCAGAAACTTACGCAAAGCGAAATGATGAGTTACAGAGCCAAGGATATAAAGCGCCATCCAAGACGTACATCGCCCTGTATCCCAGTTATCCTCAGACAGTCTCAAGGACAGTATGGACGTAGGTGCAATCGAAGACAAGAAACTCGCCATCGAGGCTCGTGGTAGCGTTGTTGATTTAGACGCCAAGGCGTATGCCAGAATACTGAGGAAAATGGACTGGCATCTCCTACCCCTCATCACGCCGCTGTACCTTCTCTCCTTCTTGTGAGTCTCTATTAGATTACTCGGACTATCTTCGATTGACGAATGACCACCTCAGGGACCGGATTAACATCGGCGAGTTCTATCTACCTTTTGGCCAGCCCATATCACTTAAGCGGCCTTCTAGGTAATGCCAGAATTGCGGGCATGGGGAAGGATCTACACCTCGTCGGGCTTAGATACAATATTGCTGCTGCAGTCTTCTTCGTGCGGACCTATGTTCCACTCGCATGTCTGATGGGTAGGTGTGACTGACGCTTCCTTAGGTTACATACTCTTTCGGACAGCCTCCTTCGTGAGTGAAAGTAACATACGTCTCTCTATGACCGAATCAAATACCACTCCAGAAACATCATCTTGCAACTCGTTCGACCATCCCGATGGAGTGAGCAATTCGCTTTCTGACGCAGCTTTAACTGATCCATTATAGTTCCTTCAATCATGGTTGCTTGGGGTCTGGTCATGACTTTGATGTGCCTCGTGAAAACATATCACCAACTCATCGTGTAAGGGTCGGATAATAATCAACTCCAACGATTAACCCTGGCGTTGGTCGTTCACAGGGCCCGGCTATTCCTTGGCTTGGCAGAAGCAGGGTTGCTCCCTGGCATGGCATACTACATCTCGTTGTGGTATCCGCGTTCCAAACGAGGAACGCGTTACGCGATATTCACCTCTGCTGTGACACTGGCGGGTGCCTTTGGTGGTATTCTGGCGTGAGGCTACTTTCTCGATCGACTTTGCAATACTGCTTACACGCAGATAGTTACCTGATTGAAAAGATGGAAGGGTATGTGGCATCTCGGGACAAATTTTGGATCGTCTCCCAGGCTTACTTTCTTCTGACAGGATTGGTGGTCTTCACGGTTGGCAGTGGATCGTGAGTAGATTCTGACAAACATAGTGATGGGACGTGCTGACGGAAAATGACTACATAGTTCTGTCTGGAGGGTCTTGGTATGTTACTACTTATCGCTACGTGGCGATGGATTGACCTGCGCTTCCGCAGTTACGGTTCTCCTTGCATTCACAGCCGCCTTCTTCATGTGTGATGTTCGTACCGTTATATGTGTGTGGTGTTTCCTGATTACTCATTTCCTCCGTTCAGTCCCCAGAGACGGCGCCATTTTTGACACAGGATGAAAAATACTATGTTGTCGAATTGATGAAGGCTGACTCACAGGGTCTTGCTACACATTACGACTTTCGGTTCGTTCTGCAAGCCTTCAAGGACTACAAGACTTACCTGCTGTGCGCCATTCACATTGGGTGCGTGAACAGCAAAACCTTTTACGCCAGCGTAATTCTTCTGACATTTGCTCAAACCAGCGTTATCGTCCCCGCTTATGCGCTCGCACTTTTCACGCCGACCATCATCAACGAGCTCGGTTTCTCCGCCGCCAATGCTCAGCTTCTCTCCGTCCCTCCTTCGATCGCGAGTTTTGTGTGCAGCATTCTTGCTGGGATTTTTTCGGACAGGCAACAACTTCGTGGGCCGTACATAGCCGCTGGGACGCTCGCCGGTCTGGTGGGATGCGCTATACTATACGCACAAACGCGGCCCGGGGTTGCGCTCCTCGGAGTCGTGATAGCCTCGATGGGCATTTTCCCAACCATTCCGATCGGCTTCGCATGGGTCACTTCGAACTTTGGGGGAGACGCCAAGCGTGCCGTCGCCCTTGCGACGGTCACCGGTCTTGCGAATCTGGGGGGGTGAGCGTTACACTTTTTTTTTTTCCGGTGCAAAGCGTGACGCGTTGGAAAACGATCGCAGGATATGTTCGTCCTTTATCTTTTTCGATCCGCCGCGGTTTCGCGTCGGCCTCGAGATAAGCATGGGTTTGTTGGGTTGCTCGTGCGTATCTCCTCTCGATGTCACCTGGTTTGACGTGCCTGCTGACGAGAACGTCAGGATGCTGTTGAGTTTGTTCGTGATGTGGGACTTGAACAGGTTGAACAAGCAAAAGGAGAGACGGCGCAGCGAGCAGGGCATCACCAACGCGCACAAGGACGAATTCAGGGAGATTGGAGACAACAGTCCCCTGTTTGTGTATACCTTGTAGCTGCATGGTACCGCAGGCCCGCTGTTTTTTCTGCAGCTCGGTGGGTGGGCTTTGTCGTGATCGTGGTTTCTCGCTGCCTCTTTTCTTTCTGACTACTGGGCTCTTGCTTGTGTACACCGGCGTTAGTGTATGATTATGTGTTCGATCGAGTTATGTGTATTGATGAACCCAGTGACCTCGCTTGTCTTTTAAACCGCTGCTGGCCTGCGCAGTGCGCGAGCACTCGCCCTGTCACATTACATTTGTCCACATATGGGACGGCGAGAGAGGCGTAAATCGACTAGGCATCCACGGATGATCTACTATAATTCGCCAACTCGAACGAATGCCCAAAGGCTCGACTTGACGAGACTCTAAAGGAGCATCACGGTCGAAGGATATGCGCAAATGGAACAGATCCTCGCCAACATGAACATACACATACATACAACAGACATCGACTGGTAGTACACCTCCCGTCCCATCCCACTCTACTCGCGAGGAATCCTAAACCCACCGGTGCGATCCATCAAACCGTTGGGATCATACCTCTTCCTCAACCTCTTCAATTCAGGCAGATTGCCGCGGTAGAGATCCTCCACCGTCGTCGCCTCCGCAAGCGCCGTGTTGATGAAGAACGGGAGACCCGCAGAGCTTGGACGTTCTGTGAGGACCTTTTGCTTGAGCGTGCCCAACGTCTTTTTCATGAGATCGACCCAGTACCGGTCGTTCTTCTTGTCTTCCCAGGTGAAATAAACGATGATGGGGCAGTTCGGCTTGCCTTTCTCGTGCGGCCAGGCAGATCTTGTCGCCTTGTCAAACATGGTCGTAGTAAAGGGCCACAGCCCGATGGTGACGCGCGTGCCACCATGTTTTGCCATGTCCTTGGCAGCTTCCTGGTGTTTAGGTACGCGCTCAGCGCTGTATTGGGAACGCGGATTCGCTTACCCTGGCCTGCGTTTCGACTTCATTGATAATGCCCAGGGTGAACTGGTCGACCATAACATTGCCCCAACGACCGCTAGCGCAATCCCATCATAACTACCCAGAGCCAGATATAACTGAATGAAATGTACCGTGGAAATTGACCGATGCCAACCATTGCCTTTCTGTCGTCCGAGTCAGAGGACATAGGCCTGTTTACGACTTAGTATGCAGTTCCACTACAAAGAAAACTGTGTTCAACTCACAGCCCCCGAGTCCGAGTCTTCGGAGCTTCGCTTGAAACATCGTATGTCCCATTGAAATAGGAACGGTGCAGGTCAGCCAAGTAGAAGGAATCAGCATGGTAGTGCCTAGAGGGGACGACAGTCCGAGATTCTGTTGGTGACGAGTGATTATTCATTCTTCTTAAGGGATGGGTTACCGTGCTTGCCAATACCATCGAGCGGAAGATGTGTCAACCTCCTATAGAGGTCTACATTGTCAAGGGGCCCATCGTACACAGCGTGGACCGTCAACATGATCTGCAACGCGTAGCATTAGAAACCAGAACATTCGCTAACATTCGCGCCGGAAAAAAAGCCTAACTTCAGGTTCAGACTTGCCGGGCTGGCAATAATGTCTGAATGCAGCTTCAATATTTAGCTTCTCATCTTGTTCCTTAATGATCTCGTTGATGATATCCTTGACGATAGGGAACTCCTCAGGTTTATCGAAAATAAATGTAAGGGCCTGACGACGTCCAATACAACGTCAGACGAGATCGGTGATCGGAACATAGAGGTGATGATGAGAAGGAATGAAAACTAACGTGGAAGGTGCCTTTAGGTTGCTTGTGGACCTTGAGCGTGAATTCGGACACTATACCGTAGTTGTTGCCTCCGCCCTGTCAACGCAAACTTAGATCCAGCTTAAGCGGAACTGGAGTATTGTTTGTACTCCACCTTGATAGCGAAGAACAAGTCTGGCTTCTCCGTCTCACTTGCCGTTGTGACGGTACCGTCCGGCAGGATAACCCTCACCGCAGCAAGGTTGTCTACCCCCAACCCATACTTACTTGTCTTGACCGAATACCCACCACCTAGCATCCAGCCAGCCACTCCGACACCCGACAAGCCGGACCCACCGACAATGTTGAGCTCATAGCGTTCCAGTTCTTCGTATAATTCCCCAAAGAGGCATCCAGCTCCGACGTGCACAAGCATATTGGGTAAATCGATACTGATGTCGTTAAGGCGAGCAAGGTAGATCTGAATGCCCTTCGTGGAGCTAAACCCAGGGTTGGTTGAATGTCCG
>JBBPJX010000666.1:0-12360 GCA_038088955.1 Neotropicomus parvogracilis | reverse complement strand
GTTGACGTCGCATGCAAATTTCGGTCACGTGATATGATTTTCATGTTCTGAGTTGCACGCGATCGAGTGCAGTCCTTCCATGTCCGCTACGCCGGGAAAACTGAGGTCGTCGGGCATCCCGACTCCTGGAAAAACGAGCGGAATACCGACCCCAGGCAGGTTTCGTTCCGCGTCCAACGTCACCGTCCAGCCCGTCCTCGACACTTCGGATGACTACGCGTCCCGTGCATTCGCTGAGGCTATCAAGGCCAACGATCCTGCACAACATCGCGCCAGCTTCACCCACAATGCTTCCTCTTCTTCTTCTTCTTCTTCTCCGAAATCGTCATTCTCTGCTCTCCAATCCGGAAGGCGCTCCGTGGCCGGTCGTCCCTCCTCTGTCACATCAGCCCGTACCAAAACACCATCTGCGCGTCCTCCCAGTCGCCAATCTGATGTTGCCCTCAGAAGCGCCAGTCGTGTCGGGCGGACCTTCGAGGTCGGCGATAACGTTAGGATTGAATCCCTTGGTTACGAAGGCATTCTCAGGTATGTTGGAGAGATAGACGGGAAGCCTGGCCTCTGGGCTGGTGTGGAACTCGGTGCAGGATTTGCCGGAAAGGGCAAAAATGACGGGTCCGTCAACGGGTAAGTCTTGTCCTCCTCAAAGATAACGAAGGGTGGCTGTCGTATTCGATTCACATTGCATATCCCGTCGCCCGCGGTTCTGCACCCTGCTAACTCTGCCATGCAGAAAACGGTATTTCGCGTGTCCTCCAGATTGCGGCGTGTTTGTGGCTGTCACAAAGCTCTCTCCCCCTACCGTAGGTCCAAATTGTCGGCCACCATCCGTCGCGTCATCTCGCGGTGTAACACCTTCACTATCCGGAAGAGTGACTCCTTCCATTCCGCTCTCAATTAGCGCTGGACGCATTACTCCTTC
Organism: Neotropicomus parvogracilis; assembly: GCA_038088955.1. NCBI lineage: Eukaryota > Fungi > Basidiomycota > Agaricomycetes > Boletales > Boletaceae > Neotropicomus > Neotropicomus parvogracilis. The sequence continues at coordinate 11,438 of JBBPJX010000666.1, read as the reverse complement.
TACTCCGTTCGGCAGGGTTACACCCCATGGCAGTAGGGCTAATCCACTGGGAACGTCTGGTTGCACCACACCAGGTACAACACCAGCTACGCGCAAGTCTAAACCGGTCACTGGTCTCGGAAAGTCGCAAGTCCTTCCTGCCTTGGAGACTCAGATTACTTCTGGCTCGCGAGCCTCCAAATACATCGGTTTGACCGCAAAGCAGTTAAATTCGCGCACCAGCCCCACCCAATCCGAGTATTTCCTGAAAGCACCATCTTCTCCGTCTCGAACTTCTCTCAGAACAGACGGTGGCACACGGACATCCGATTCTCCATTTACTACTCCAAAAGCTGGTGCAGTCAAAGCTTCCAACTCCCTGAATGTTTCGCTTATGCCTGGGCCGAAGTCCAGGGCTTCCCTCAATACTCCTAGACCCAGGATACCCAGTGCAGTCGCCATGCCGCCTCCCGCCTCTCCGGCACGGTCAACATCATTTGGTTCTAATTACTCCCTCAACGATGATACCACACAAGATGACCACGGCCGTCCACCATCTTCTCTCGACCTCACAGCATCCAGTCGGGCCCTGCAAGACAAGATAAACCAGTTAATAGGCAACTCGACTGTCTCTAGCCCCAATGACGTTCAGCCTGTCTCATCTCCTTGCCAGATCAATTCTCCCGCCGATTCTAGCGCGATCGAGGCTTACGAACCTATGATGTCTGCTCTCAATACTCGCGTGGAAACCCTCCAGCAAGAGAAAGCATCTTTGCAGGAAATAGTCACGTCTCTTCGTTCAGATCTTGAACAACGCCGAACTTTGGAGAGCGACCGTAATTCAGCTCTTGTCACTGTAGCGGAAACGGAGAGAGAGTTGCGTGCCATGGAGCGGATGTTGAGTGAAAAGGACTCCAAGGTGGAATCTCTGGAGCGCTCGAGTATGCAGAATGCTGCAGAATTGGAACGTGCAAAAGCGGAGAGCGAAGCCCGTCTTAATGACCTGCAAGCCAAACTCGACACTAACGATGCATTGGTTCGAAGTCTCAAAGAGGCTATTGAAGCCAAAGAAGGCGCAGAGCACGAAAACAACGCTCTTTTGAAGGCCAAGAATGCAGAGATCGGCCTTTTAGAAGCGCGGCTCGAAAAGGTCTCAACTGAGCTCGAAGTAGAGCGAAAAGAGTTGGGATCACAAATTGATGAACTTCGCCAAGCGGGTCAGGTGAGGATTTTCATGTCCCTGTTATCCATCCTGGACCGTTCGGTTTGTTAGGAAACGATTGCACTTTACGAAGAACGACTCAGCGCGGGGGATTCAAGGCGGTATGAAATGGAGGACAAGATTACTGCACTCGAAGATCAGGTGAGAAAGGCAGCAACTCCACTTTCACCTGGTCTCGCGGCACAGTGTGCCACATCTGCTCTTGAGATCGACAACGAAACGCTCCGAGAGCAAGTTCAGCACCTTCAGAAGAAGCTTTCCATAATGGAAGATACTCTCGAAGATGCCCAAGCAGCAGCAGAAAGGGAAGAGGCTACCATGAGGGAAAGAGTCAAGCGCTTTAAGGAGAAGGAGGAATCCATGCGAAACGAGCTGAATGAAGGTCGTAATGCCGTAGACCAAGTCGCAAAAGCCGAAGTATTGGCTAAGAGTCGCATTGAGGAAGTCGAGGAGGCGCTAAGAGAGAGCACTCTTGCACTAGAGAATGCAAGAGCTGAAATCGAGATCTTGCGAACAGATGCCACAGTATGTCAGTGCCTCTGTCGTCTTTTTGCCACTGATTTCTCTCGAAGACAGCTAATATAAGCACCGACGACGGATCCTTGAAAATTGCTGAGGTATCTCGTCAAGCCGCTGTGGAGCGTGCTCGGCTAATGGATGAGATTCGAGACCTAAAGGACGAACTCTCGCGGTCAGGCTCACAATCCAATAGGAAGGAAGCCTATGCAGAGGTAGATGACCTTCATTCTGTGTGCTCTCAACTTATTTCCCCTCACAGGATACGCGCTGGGACTCGATATTCGAGCATGAACAAGTTGAGGTTCAATCACTACGCACGGCTTTAGACGAGCGATCGGCAGAATTGGACTGCCTGCGCAAGAAGCTAAACCGCGAGGTGCCAATGAACGGCTTGCTTGACCATTCGAGGACATCTTCTAAGCACGAATCAGACGAGATCAAGGGCTTCAAGTATGATATTTGAGAACAGCCTGCTTTGTGTACTAAGACGGTGACCGTAGGCACATTGTTCAGGAATTGCAGAAGGAGACATTGGCTACGACTCAGCGAAACAAGTTGTTGGAGGCCGAAAACAGGCTTTTGATATCTGAAACTGATCAATTGCGACAGGTAGATTTATGCTGCTCACTCCATTATCAATCCAACACTCCTCTCAGGAACTGAAGATCCTCGAGGATAATGTTGAACAGGGGCTCTTGAAACAAGAAGCTGCCCTTGATGCTAGCGATCATCCTTCGGTTCTCCCTTTGGACCTTCAGACAAAGTACGAGGTAGGTTGCGACCGTCGTTTAGTTATCCATCACCTCATCTGTCGTAGGGTGAAATTGAGCAACTCAGGAAACGACTTGCGGATGCAGAGATGAAGACAACACGAGTAATACATGACGTGAGTATGTTGTTATCGTCGAGCCAATCAGACTTAAGAAATGTCTAGCTCAACAAGGAGATTAGTGAGCTCGAAACACTCGTTGAATCAAAGGTGGTTTAAAGACCAGACTCGTGGCTGAGTTTTGACTGATATTTATGTACTACAGATCTACCGTGAAGTGCGTCGAAGTGTGCGAAAAGTCAACCGATACTCACTCTAGGCTACAGGACGATCTCGAACAAGAGATTGAACGGCTGAAAGAGAAGCTTTCCCGATCCAAAAAGTCGTCGAAGAACAGCACGGAACCAGTCGATTTGGGTCAAAGGCGAGGATCCATTGCGACGGCCGTGGTGACCAATGATGACTTGCTCTCCGCCTCGCGCGAAGACGTGTGTGAGATCTGCGAGCGTCCGGGGCATGATATCTTTACATGCGATCTGCTAAAGGAAGATACGCCTGCACCACTCGCGCGACTTAAATCCGGCTTGAATTCAGGACTGTATTGTGTAGATTGCGAAGGCTATGGTCACGTTGCCTCTGACTGCCCCCATTCGTTGGATGTTTTCTGAATCTCGTGTGCTCACGACCCCACAGGACCCTCACTATTTTCTGGACATATCTTCCGGAAGTATGTAGTGTATGATTCCCCAGCTCGTTGGATACGAGTCATCTTTAATCCCCTACCCCTTTACGTAATCCACTCCTTCTCACGCGACACAAATTTCGAGCCGAGCAGTGTGATAACGATCTCGCTGACCCGCAGTCATGTCCCGTTTCTTTAGGCAAGCTGGCGACTCTGATTCCGATACAGAGGAATCCGACGAGGAGCTCCTTACCAGTGGTGATGAAGAGGCCCTCACGAAGCCCGCAGCGAAACCGATCGGCATGTCTCGATTTCTTCGTACAGCTGGCAGTGACTCCAGCAGTTCCGAGTCGGAGTCAGAGTCTGAAGAAGAGGAGATGAAGCCTGAGACGGAGAAGAAAAAGCCTAGATTCTTACGGAGCGACTCTGAAGAGGAGAGCGAAGGCGAAGAAGACACGAAACGTGTCGTCAAAAGCTCTAAAGACAAGCGCCTCGAGGAGATCGAGGCAACCGGTAAAGTGATGGATAACGCACTCAAAATCAATGACTGGGTAGCCATATCTGCAGGTTCGTTCCACCGTCTCGTCCGTTGCCCCGACGCCGATCTGAATTTCAAGAGTTCGACAAGTTATTGCGCCTCGTGCAACGCCAAAGTAATGCCGCAGAACCCATTCCCCCGTTTTTCCTCAAAACCCTTACGAACCTCGAGGACTCTTTGAACATTGCTTTGGCCAAGGAAAAGGAGGCGAAGAAAAAGATGAATGCCGTGAACGCGCGTGCGTTGAACTCCATGAAACAAAAGGTCAAGAAATCCACGAAGGAGTATGAAAAGGAGATGTCTCAATATCTGGCTGTAAGAAATGCATTTTGAATCCACTGTTCTTCCTTGAGCGTCCCGCAGGACCCGGAAGCCTTTGAACGCGAATACGCTCTTCATAGTCAACGTGTCGAAGCTGCATCCGCAAAGGTGACAAAGAAGCCGAAGAAAATAGTTGACAGTGGTAGCGAAGAGGAAATCTCTCCCGAGGACGATCAATTCACAACAGTCGGCAAAGGTGGTAAAGCTATGCAGTTTACCGCAGATGCTATCTTCAAGACCCTCAAGATTGTACACGAGGCCAGAGGAAAGAAGGTTTGCAGGGTCTGGTTGCTGTTCACCTTATAGCTAATGATAAGTTCAGAATACGGATCGAGGAGAACAGATGCGCATTCTAGAAAAGCTGCTCGAGGTTGCTGTTACTGCATACCAGCGGATCCGTGTCCTCTTGGCCCTTGTTTCTTCGCGGTTCGACTACAACTCATCGGTGACATCTTATATGCCAATAGACCTCTGGCTAGCAGCTGAGCGCGAAGTTGATAAACTCATTTCTATTGTCGCCAAGGATTCCGCATATTCCATTCAGGAGAACACGGAGGATTACGACGAACTCTCTGAACGTTCCCCTGACACGGAGCCCAACGGCATCGTTCGTATCAGAGGTAGCATCATCAGCTTCGTGGACCGTCTCGACGACGAATTTACCAAAAGTCTGCAAAATATCGATCCTCATGGCACAGAGTACGTGGATCGCCTCAAGGATGAGAAAGTGCTGTATCGGACGATATATCGTGCGCAAGCATTCTACGAAAGTTCTCAGCAATCAGAGCCTCTCGCACGAGTTATTATGCGACGTCTCGAACACATATATTCAAAGGTACGACACAACAAACTCCGCAACGACCCATTTTGTTCATTCTTCTCAAGCCAGACGCAGTTGTCAGCGCCCTCGAGTCCTCGCTCGGTACATCGGAGGTCTCTCCGAGTGTCACATTAGCCTCGACCTCCACCACATCGAGCCTAATCCATACCTTATGTGTCCATCTTTACAAAGCCGACAATTCATTGCTGCGCACCAGGGCTATACTTAGCCATATCTATCACCACGCCCTCCATAATGATTTCTACACCGCTCGTGACATGTTGTTAATGTCACACCTTCAGGAGTCTATTCATTCTGCTGACGTGGCAACGCAAATACTGTACAACCGCACTGTTGTCCAGCTTGGCCTGTGCGCCTTCCGCTGTGGTTTGATCAAGGAGTCACAGGCTATGCTCCAGGATATCTTCGCAACTCAACGTGTCAAGGAACTTCTGGCCCAAGGTGTCCACCAGCAGCGGTTTCAAACACAGCTCACTCCCGAACAAGAACGAGCGGAGCGAGCGAGGCAGCTTCCCTTCCACGTGCATATAAATACAGAACTCCTGGAGGCCGCATTCCTTGTGTCTAGCATGCTCGTAGAGATACCCCTGCTTGCCTCCATTGAGTCGGAAGAACAGAAGAGGAAGATGATCTCCAAGCCTTTCCGCCGTCTATTGGATTTTGCGGACCGTCAAGTTTTCACCGGTCCTCCCGAGAGCACCCGTGATCATATAATGCAAGCGAGCAAGGCATTACAAGATGGCGAATGGGAAAAGTGTCGTGATCTCATTCAGAGCATAAAAATTTGGAGTCTTATGCCAGAGTCTGTTTCGGTGAAAGAGATGCTAGCAAAGTAAGCTTCTATCGTTTCGTTTGGCGGTGTGATTATCAAACAGACGTCCCTAGGCGCATTCAAGAGCAGGGCCTTCGAACATATTTGTTCACGTACGCTCCGCTATACACCACCCTCTCTCTTTCTCTTCTTTCACGGACCTTTTCATTGCCAATGAGAACAGTGACATCCATAATCTCGAAGATGATCTGGAATGAGGAGCTGTCCGCATCCCTGGACCAATCCACTGGCGTTGTCGTGTTCCATCGCATTGAACTTTCTCGTACGCAACAACTCGCCCTGGTCATTGCCGAGAAAGTCGGCAACATGGCTGAACAGAATGAAAAGGCGCTGGATATAAAACTTGGTAGCGCCACTGGATGGGGAGATCGGGGAGATGCTAAAGGCGAAAAACGAGGTGAGCAGGCCCAAGAGCGTCGCGGTAGAGGTGACAGGACAAGAGGTGGTTTACGTGGTATGTTTTGATTTTGATATTCGTGCCAGTGGATTCAACGAATTGCACGACAGGTGGTACCCGTGGTCGTGGTTCTCGATTTGCGCAAGGCCTTGGAAACCAGATGGCAGGTCATCTGACACAGCGAGCACGATAGCTTGACGCCATTAGCACCTGGGGTACTTCAAAACAGTTTTTTTTGCAAATGAACACTCATGACTCTACTACGCTACCCCGTCATGACTCTCATTCGAACCTCTATCCTCGTCATCTTCATCACCCTCATCCTGATCTTCGGTCTCCGCTCCCCAATCAGAGACATCGAGCTTCTCGTTTCTGTAAGTTTCTGAAGGAGTGCATGAATAAAATCAGAAAGATACACAATTCGTGAGGCCTCGAGATCTCACCATTCTCCTTTACTTCATATCCGCCCTGCACGACGCACCGCACTAATTCAGCTTTGCACCCAACTCTCGTATTCCTTCCAAGAATAGAACCCTCGAGTTTTGCCCTGTGTGGAGCTTAGTAGACTGCAAGCACAAAAGTTCTTGCGCTCACCCGTCCGAGACCACACAATGGTCAAGCAGCACACAACCTGCAATTTTAACCGTTTTCCCAATCACGCAATGCTTCCCAATAACAGATTTCTTGATTGTCGTCCTTTCATCTATCTTTGTAAAATCACCGATTGCTGAATCGGATGAAATTGATGCTTTTGCGTCAATGAGAGCTCGGTTTTGCGGGTCAACGGGTAAGGTGTAAGACGTATCGTTTATAAACTGTATATGTGACGGTGAACGAAGTTGAATGCGTCTGTATGTGGGGAGCTTACATGTCGGTTTGCTTCTACATAGGCTGGTAAACGATTGGTTCGGACACAATAACCGCCTGCTTCTCGGTGGATGATGACACCGACCCTGAGGCTGCTTGTCTCGATACAAACGTTGTCAAAACCTGTGGGGCTTGGCGGCACGGAATACACCAGCTCCCGACCCAGCTGAACTGGCGAAGATGTAGCCGAATGGTTGTACGCTGACACTTTGGTCTTTGCATCGCAGACGGTGTGGAGAGTGGAGTGTCTCATCGGGGTCGTGCGCGCCGCAACGGTGGAAAACGAACCAAGCGCTATGGGGACATCGTAAGTGGCCCCGACATCAACCAGCAAGATTTCCGTACCACGTCCATACTTTGAGCGCTTCGTTGGCTGGTATTGCACTTTGCACAACCAAGGGAAAAAATCCTCCTGCAGGGAATCCAGTCTGGTCTTGCGTTGCAAAACGTCTAGTACTTCTCGTTTACAGACATAGACGTGAGAGTCCTGAAACCTGGATGAAAGTTTCGCCCGAGGGTATCGGGAAAGCAAGTTCATTCTCAACTCGAGCTCCTCTGCGTTCCTGTCCGTGTTGTCAAGGGTGTCGATATACAACAGTGTTCCAGTAGAGTCGTCCCATACTATTGAGTGAGACTGCGAATGAGAGCCCCACTCGTCTGGGGCTGCAGATTTTTCCGACTTGGATGACTCGAACCAGCAACTTGTAGCGATTGCGCCATCCGACGTAACTTCGGAACGGAATTTATTCAAAAGTTTTGAAAGAGGGAGAGCTTGCGGAGGAATGAAGTCGCAAGGGAGCAAGACAAAATCCTCTTGAATGCGGCTGGAGAAGTGCCTGAGGATGGAACACGTCCCAACACTTGGTTCCTGTGCATCGTCGAACGACTGGATGTCGACCCGCAAAGACGAAGAAGATATCGGAGATTCGGAGTGGATGTAATGCGATATAGAATGGCGATGCGAGGAAGGACAGATAAGGAGGACGTCTGACGGTCCTGTTGGTGGTGTTCACTGATCATATCATAAAGCGGGACGCACCTTTGATCCCGGATTGCTCGACCCAGGAGAGGACATAGTCGACCATGGGTCTATTGGAGATGGGGAGCAGTGCTTTTGGGAAGGGTTCATCACCAACGTCACCCGTCAGGGGAAGGAGCCTTGCGAACAATGAATACAGAGGGTGAAATGGCAAGAGGGTGATACTTGCTCGTTTCCAAAGCCTGCAAGGATTACGGCAAGAAATTCCCGGGGAACTGATTGGACTGGGTCTACACTGAAGTCCATCGGTTTGGGTTCCCTTGCAAAGCCTAGCACGAGAGATGAAACGCAAAGTACACTGGCTAGTATTCACTACAAGGTCGATTGCCTTTTGCAGAGCTACACCAGCGCAACAGATCTCAGCTACATGCAGTCTCCCTCTCACATCAGTCCAACAGGGACGCACATCGCCGCTCCGAGAGCCTTTGAAGCTTTTCAGAAAAGGGGACCGCTTTCTCCGCCAGACACTTACCTCAGACGCGTCAATGACTGAGGAACATCCGACCCTTGGCGCGACGGCGTTGGATAATTTTACGCCCGCCCGGTGTCTGCTTCCTTGCAAGAAACCCGAACTTCCTCTTCCGCACCCGTTGCGAGGGCTGGTACTCCGTGCCGCGCGAGGCGAAACGAACGCTGGTCATGTCGGTGAGGCGGAGCGGTGGTGCCCATCTGAGGGAACTCGTCATCCCGGCACCAGAGAACAGGATGGGACGGATCGTCCGAGTCGTTCTGACGATGGAAGAGAATAAACCGATGGACAGCATCCCGGGTAGAAATTGTAGTTGGGAGTCGAGTATTAAATTCCCACGTTACACGCTTGCAGCCTAGTTAATGACATGCAGTAGTGGCGGACCTTCTTCCGACTACCATCACCTTCAACAGGTTTCCTGTGGACATGGCGCAGCCCTCCGTGCACCAGCTCTTCCGGCGTCTCGAAACCGTAGGAAAGGGTGCATATGGCTCAGTCCACAAGGGCGTCCACCTACCCACTGGCAATATCGTAGCGCTCAAAATCATCAACCTCGATACAGCAGACGATGACGTCGAAGCAATCCAGCGCGAAGTGGCCCTCCTGACTCAGCTTCGTGACGCCCCCAACGTCACCAAGTACTATGGTTGCTTTCTGGACGGGCCACGTGTTTGGATCGCGATGGAGTTCGCACAGGGAGGTAGTGTTCGTACTCTCATGCAATCTTCCAAGGATGGGGTGCTTGAAGAACGCTTCACTGTCCTCATCACTCGCGAGGTTCTCGTCGGACTTGCCTACCTCCACAGATCCGCGATCATTCATCGAGACATCAAGGCCGCTAACATTCTCATCACTGCAACCGGTAAAGTCATGATCTGCGATTTCGGTGTCTCCGCTTTATCTGCAACCACAACGAGCAAGCGGAATACACTCATGGGTACGCCGAATTGGATGGCGCCAGAGGTGGCCCAGCCAACACCCGTGTACGACAGCAAGGCAGACATCTGGAGTTTGGGCATCATGGTATATGAAATGGCAAAGGGTGCCCCTCCACACTCAGACTTGAGGGATGCGATCAAAGTTATGCAACTCATTTCCAAAGTCAAACCCCCGAGATTGGGTGAAGGAGACGGTAGTAAGGATATGAGAGATTTCATTTCCCACTGCCTTCGAGAATCACCCAATGACGTGTGTATATATATATATCATACATGATTTAATCCCCTTACTAATGATATCTTCACCAGCGACTTTCTGCAGATGAGCTCGTCAAGACAAAATGGATCAAGGCTACCTCAAAACTAAACATATCTTTGTTAAGAGAGCTAATTCTTAGATACGATGCCTGGATTCAGTCTGGGGGGTCCAGAGCCAGTCTTGCAGAACCTCTTGTTTGGGAGGATGAAGAGAAGAAAGAGTAAGATTTATTCGTAATATAGGGAGAGACCTACTTACACTTTCCAGCTTACAAAACATTGCTGAAGAGGACGATGACCTCTGGGAGTTTGATACCATTAGGCGTAATTCGTTCATGAATGTTCCGAATGAGGACGAAGACGCGGGTGTCTCCAATTCTATGGACACAGCTCCCACAGCTCCCACAGTACGCCCTATGCCAACCCGTCTACCAACCTCCTTGCGCGGCCTCTTTGACGATGATATCGCCCCAAACGACACCCTCAAGCCGCTGCTTTCACACCCAACAACGACAGCTGTGCCGACGGTCGCACCTCTCATTGTGCCTATTTCTCCGTTGCCTGCACGGGAGCCCGTTGGTACAAAGAGGGCGGGGCTTTCAGATGGGGCAGACGATGTCCAGTTGACTCCAGTCGACAGCCCTTCTGGAGTTTCCCTTGCAAGGAAACCCAGCCTCATCCGCCAGGCATCTGTTGCCGTGATGGAAAGTATCCCAATACCACCTCTCATACCTCCTGTCAGGCCGTTCGCTGCACGAGATAGGAGCGGAAGCTCTTCCAGTAAAGGGAGCGACGGCGCTAATTCCACCAAAAGCTCAATTCTGCCGGGGCTGAAAGATTCGGTCAAGGTGAAGCTGTTCTCGTTTCCGACTTTTCCGACCTTTCATTAATTCTGCTAGGTTCCCATTCTCTCATCCGAGCATCAAATGGGAATGTCCGATTTACTTCCCCCATCCCCGTCGGCGATTGTTCCTGACTCTCACCCTGGCATCCTTTCGCCCACACCACTCGGTCCGCATCACCTGGGCATCCGGGGAGACGCGAATGCATCAACAATATCACTTCCTAGCACGAAAAGTAGCTCGCCGCCCCGCACTGATAGGCGGGGTAAATCTGGCTTCACGAAATTCTCTCATGCTGCGTCGCTTTCGTTGACATCGGTGCCTGTGGAATCCGCCCTTGGCCCACCTATTCTACCCCTCGACTTTGAGTCTCTCACAGGCTCACAAGAGACGACGAATTCTTACCTCGCTCGGACCGTGGACGATCTCACCAGGTGGCTTTCCGTCATCGAGGTTGGTTTCGCGAACATGCTGGAGCAGTCTGGCGGCGACGCAATAGCTGAGGAGCAGGAGGAGACACCAACAGAACAAGCCTCTTCTAACGCGATTGGTAATACAGACAGCAACGCCCGATCACAACCAAGGCGTGTTCTACCCGCGGAACCTCTTTGAATATCAGTTCAGGATTTCAATACTTCACGCATCGCCTTGCTAGTCATCTACTGGTACCCATGGATCTTGTTCTATACCCTGGAATTTTCTAGTGAACTGCGCTCTGACATCTAACCGGATTATCTATAGCGCCTCAGATATAGTTGTGCGTGTTAAGGTATCTTGCAATAACTTCTACCGCCTCTTTCACGTCACATTGATCGGTCTTGACATGAATTTCAGGGTGCGCTGGCGCCTCGTATGGCGCAGATATTCCGGTGAAATCTGATATTCTCAGACAGGACTTGTGTTGAATCGATGGGAAATCGGCTCA
>JBBPJX010000665.1:0-12381 GCA_038088955.1 Neotropicomus parvogracilis | reverse complement strand
CCAATCAACCCTGAGCCAGATATAACATACGAGGAATTTGAGATGAAGAAATCATAAGCTTCGGGAGTTGGAGCGCCTGAGTAAAGTGTGTAATTGCTTGAGAAACTAAGCGTAAGCAAGATGGCGGAGCCACCGCCGTCCGCATAGGTCCGTCTGAACGGTACAACTTGAACTGGGGAGAGTACAAACGACGTCAGATGGACCAAATCAGAGTGAAAAGTCTCCGCGAAGTCAAGCAGGGTAGGTTCGTTGGAATGAGAACCACCATAAAATGCATAAGTTTCGTCGACGAGGATCTGTGTTTCTGGGCCGAGAACAAACACATGTCCTTCCTGGTCGGGATGGAACGATTGGATAGATGGAATCTGGGGCTGAAGAATAGCTGCATGAACACCGACCCCCGGCAGGACAATACCAAGGAACCAGGGAAACAACATTGGGGCGGATTGGGGGAACAGAATCTGTAGCTTAAAACGTGCGTCTTCGAACGACTAATCACCGAGTCTTGAACGTGCGTCGCACGCTGGTACGTGCAGGCCGGTTGCGGATCATTTGAGCGGTCGTGGAGTGAGTCTCACCGCGGAGCGGACGGACAAGTCTTGCGTAGCGTCTGCGGTGCGAAGTACTTGACCACAAAAACCGTAATTTATTACTGTAAATGAATACAAATTTGAGCAATGACATTTGTTTGCGTCGGTTACGTCCCACTGCCAACGTTCAATACGCTAGTCCGCTACATATTCGTTTAGACATCGGGATGGAACGCTTGGTGACCCCGACACTGATCCGAGTCCTTACGTTCAGTCTGAGATTCGTTTGAGATTCGTTCAAAGTCTCCAAACTTCTTTGGCCCTGTGAATCTGTCCATTCTGGGGACTCTGTTTCAGAAGTGCTGGCTCGGCATGTCGTGAAAGCGACAACTCACGATCATTATAACATCAAGCTTCCCATTAGTCGGTGTCAGAACACGAATGTCTTCAAGTGGATTGCCATCGACAAGGATAAGGTCTGCGTAATAACCTGGCTGGACCTTGCCCAGTTCATGGGGGTGTAGCATGATTTCACCACCTAGAGCGGTAGCGGACAAAATGGCTTCCATTGGTGTGAAGCCGAGCAGGTTGACGAAGAGCTCAAGGTCCTGATAAGAACTGAGCAGTGTCAGCTTATTCCAACCTGGTGGGCAAACACAAGTTGTACATGCCCGTGCGGCGTCCATGCAAAACTGATGGAATGAAAGTTACTTTGTATCCCTTGAGCGGATATGAAACATATATTTACCCATAGTCACCGCCAGGAAGGATTTTGATGCCGCGTCTCTTCATCTCCTTCAAGGCAGCAATACAGATGTCCAGTTCTCGCTTGTACTTTTGTGCGGCAGATTTCTGGAATCCAACTCCAAAATCGTGCAAAGTCAGAGTCCAGACGGGATGAAACAACTATGCGCGGAACCATACATTGTGCTTTTTCAGCAACAAGCCAGGACGAGTAGAGAATGTTCAAAGCCGGAGCAACAAAGACACGGCCCTTTTGTGCTTCAAGAGCATCCATAGACTCATCGGAAATGAAGGCTATGCGACTTTAGATGGGCAGTTCCGTCGGAAGATAAAGGCTCTTACAGCCATGATACAGGATATCGACACCATACTGAAGACATTGGCGGACAGCCATATCAGAGCGGGCATGGGAGCAAACGCGGACGCCTCTGGCGTGTGCAGCTTCAACGCCAGCAGCGACGAGCCCGTCAGGGAAAGTCGTAGTTTCGGCGCGGAGATCCTCGAGAATTTCGTCACCACTCATGGATAACTTGACCTATTTTGAAACCACAGTCGCAATCAGGGGATAAAGTTCGGGCGAAAGGGAGAGGAATACCAACAGTGTCGACACCTGCATCAGCGAACGTATTGATGGTCTTGGTGATGTCCTCAGGGGTCTCGACATATGTAGTGATCCCTTCACAAAGGGCACCACCACGCGGTGCCATCTGGCTGGTTTAGTGCACCATCCTCACAAACCACAATCGGGTACATACCTCTTGACCACAAGCGAGGTAGCGAGGGCCAGGAATATCACCGACTTGTATTGCATTACGAACAACGAGATCCATGCGGGGCTTAGCCGCCGCCGCACCCACTGAAGACAGATCGTTAACTGGGGAAAGTTTCAGGAAAATACAACTTACCGCACATGGTATAGCCGCTATCCAAGAATTGTCTCGCGCTCCTAGTGGAAAGGATGGTATGCTCTTCGATAGGCATTGCGGTGATGTCGTCAAGGGTAGGTGAATTGATAAAGGTCGCGTGGGCATGGGCATCGCAGAGGCCACTCATAAGAGTGCGACCCCTGCCATCAATGACTGTGGCGCCTTGCAGGGTCTCGGGTTCGAGTCTGCCGCCAACCCGGACGATGCGCTCTCCTTTGACTAGCACGTCCCCCCGGTACGGTGCTGCGCCGGTGGAATCAAGAATGTTCACATCGACAAATGCGACTAATGGACCGTTACTGCCCGATTTGATTTGCACGCTAGGAACTTTCAGACGAGGGTCCGCTTTGGTCTGGTCAAGCAATCGGTTGAGTATTCTATTACTCGACCCCCATATATTTACCAGACCGACTCCGTGAAAGGAAGGCAGACTGGGATCCCATGCCTCGCCCAGCCCGTTAAGGGTCACCGACTTGGGATTCTTGAGGGGAGCATCCGGCGCCATCATCCTATCTGCCCTCAGAACCACGGATGGTGGTGTGGCTGGGGCATTAAACGCACCATCGAGGGGGCACCCATGTACTCGTCGCAGGGATCGCTGCTGGATCCCAACTGGAAGAGTGTGGATCAGATCTGACAACGGGCTGATCCTTCGCTTACCTATAGTTGGCCGGAAGTGCACGTTGAACATCTGGTGCAGCCATTACTTGGGTCACCGAGTGTGACAGGTAGGAACGAATGCGCACGAAGGTAGGCGGGCTATATAACGCCACCCATGCGGACGATATGATACTTGAATACCGGCCGAGGCCTCTAAACAACGTCGGTGGCTTTTCCAAATCCGAATATCGGCACCTTATCATCGCTGTAGGACCATATGGAGGACTAACAAGGATGTCAAAACACCGCTCTTTTGGGTCCCTCAGGCTGTAAGACACTCCGCTTACCGTTTTCCTAAATCATCACTATCTTGAGTCCTGATGTGGAGTGGACTGCTATGAGAGCATCGAAATGGACGCCAGTTAACAACTTCTTGTGCAAAGCCCGAAGCTTGCCACAATGATTAAGCAGCCCGTAAACCTTCTTGGTAAAGCAACGCGAGCATTCGATACATGGTGTGGCAACGATCAATGGTATGTAAGTAACATCAACCCGGCGCACCAAAGAAATGCGTTGTTTCTGCCCATTTGACATTCCCTGTTTTGCACAAGCCGCCTACTTAACACTGTCCTATACAAGTGATGGTTCCTTGTGGATTCTTCCATTCTTGACAGAATTCAACATAATTAGGTGCCGGTGGGTGTATGAACAATCTAACGTACCATGACGATAACCTCGATATTCTCCGCTTTCGAGAGTAGGCTTATGTCCTCCAAAGGGTTTCCATTGATGAGCAGAAGGTCCGCATAGTATCCCGGCTGTACCTTGCCGAGCTCGTGCGGGTGAAGCATGATCTCACCCCCGAGTGCTGTTGCAGCTAGGATAGCTTCCATGGGCGTAAAATCAAGCAACTTGACGAAGAGCTCTGGGTCCCGGTAGGTGCTTGCGATGTATGTGTGAAATTCCATGCCCAACATAATTCAACAACCACATACCCATGGGGTGTCCAAGCAAAACTTGCTCGATCCAAGAGTTTTAGCATCTTGTTCACAACGTATAGATATTACCAAACCTACCCATAGTCACCACCTGGAAGTATCTGTGGACATTCGAATAAGCGAGTTTTACTTCGACACGATCCAAATCAGTTACCTTGATTCCCCTTCTCTTCATTTCCTTCAGACCCGCGATGGCGATTTCAAGCTCCCTGGCGTATCCAACAGACTCCGCTTTTTCTTGGGGATCTACCAGAAATCAGCAAGGTTCAGAGACACTCAGTTATGCAATAATTTACAGCCAAATGATTCAGCATCATTCAACGTGCTGTACAACCAATTGAGCGCAGGTGCAACAAAGACACGATCCTTCTGGGCTTCCAGTGCATCCATTGTTGCCTCAGATATGAACGCTGGGAAGATAAATCAGGTTGTCTGCAAAAGGTCAGCAGTACTTACATCCATGGTAGATTATGTCTACCCCATATTGTAGGCATTGGATGATGGACTTGTCCGACCGTGCATGAGAACAGACACGGATGCCAGATGCATGAGCAGCCTAGGACAGTATTGGAGAGTGAGTAGCACCTGGCGTCTGGGTTAACTGACCTCTACTCCAGCTGCTACTAACTCATCCGGGAACGTTGTGTCCTCAGCTCTGAGTGTTCCAGTAATTTCCTCTCCACTCATTGAAAATTTAACCTACAAAACGTCAATCAGAGCATTAGATATTGCAGACGCACATACCACATCGACACCTTGGTTTGCCATCTCAGACACAGCTTCCTTGATCTCATGATTATTCTCAACGAAACGAGTAATACCCGCGATCAGGGCACCTGAACGGGGGGCCATCTACGAATGGCCGGTCCAATGTTTAAATAAAAACAATTCCGGAAAAATTGATCGAGCAAACCTCTTTCCCGTTGGCTAGGTACCTCGGTCCCGGAATCGCTCCAGAGTTGATTGCGTTCCTTATGACCATATCGAGCCGCTGTTTCGCCGATGCGGCACCAACTAAATACCCAGTTAGCTCCACAGTCACAACAATAGCTTGTTCACGTACGACACATTGTGTAACCACAGTCAAGGAATGTCCGAGCGCTTTGGGCAGAAAACAGAGTGTGCTCTTCGACTGGCATGTCCGCGACACCGTTCAGGGAGTTTGCATTGGTCCAGCTAAGATGGGTGTGTGCGTCGCCTAGAGCGGACCTTAGCACAAATCATGGACAAGCATTGAGAACTTACACAGACCGCTCATAAGCGTCCGTCCCCTTCCTTCAATAACACGTGCGCCGCTTAGGGATTCAGCGACAAGCTTCATGCCGACGCTGACGATACGCTGCCCTTCGATTAGAACATCCCCACGATAGATGTCACCTCCCGTCGAATCCAGAATGTTGACATCAACGAATGCAAGTTTGGACTCCCCGGGTGTGGACTTGATAGAGATATCTGGGACTCTGATACGTGAGTCTGACCGAGTCTGGTGAACAATAAGTATATATGTGTGTTCCGGTTGAAGCCGAGATCAACCTACCAGGTCGACGCCGTGAAAAACCGGTTCGCAAGGATTCCAGCCTTCTCCAAGTCCGTTCGACCCTGGTTGTCTCAACGGCTCCTGTATGTTTGGACTCTCTGTGGTAATCATCCTCCCGGTTGACAAGAGTCATTACCTGAATGGTAGCAAATTCAACGTATGAGTCTCACCATTTCGGTGGTACCCAGGTACTGCCTGCCGGGGCCACGGATGGATCAAAACTAGAGAAGAGAGAGAAGATAGGGAGTATCAATCCTCGGTGATCTCAAGAATGAGGATGCCATGCCATACTTTAATCCTGAGAGCGGGGATGCTCGAGAGCCGTGCATTGTAGCTATCAGTGCGGGTCTGGTTGTTCAAGGGTAACCCGAGTAAGAAGTCGACCTCGACTTATGACTGCATCCAAACACCGTCATACGACCGATGGTCGCTCCATCGCCTGAACTTGGAGTGAACACGGGAGCTATCCATTTTAGGTTACATCACCTGCCATCTGACAACCATACTCGGCGTGTTCTATCACTTGAAAGTTGACAGTCCGACGGACACAGACAAGCGCAGTCCCCCTCCAGAGTTGAATTTATATGTTGAATATACCTCGCGTAGGATGCTAGGACAGTAGGCTCGTGCAAACATCGGAACCGTTAGAGAGACTTCTGGACTCGCCTCAACACGTTCGGCCAGTGGGGCGTAGTCCTAGTCTGCTGAGCGGTATTAGGGCGTCAGAATTGTTGATTGCGCGGGCAGTGCTAGGGCGGTGCTTGATGTTCATCGTGTGGAACAAGCAGTTAAGATAGCACATTCATAAAGCAAATGCGATTGATAATGATGATTTCACCAGTTCTTCTGGGGTCCATTTGATTTGCGCCAAGATTCTCGTGATTCAAGCCGAAGGCTCATGCGGGTGTGGGATGATTGGCGCTGTCGACGCAGCTTCCAAAGCGGGGTGGGACGAATACGCAGTTGAAGGGACATACCCCTTACCATTAAGAACGCCGGTCATTCATGTTGTGAGACGTCGAGGCGTGAGATTTATAGAATAGAAAAGATTGGACACCTGCCGCTCGACTAGCAATGACCACCGACAGGCGACGAAGAAAACAATGTGTTGACGTCGATGCACTTGATCATCTGGGACTCTGAATCGTATTGTATCGTGTCGCTATTAGGCTCAAATAAAGACAAACACTTGCTCGACGCGGTCCACGATGTACTCGCCCGCACCGCCGTTTCGCTCGCCGTCGCCTTCGTTCTCGCAGTCGTCGCTCAAGTACGACGACTCCTCGTCTGAGGACGAGATCAGCTATCCGCCCATATCCGCCCCTGATGACCCTGCAGCGTCACCTGGGTTGTCCTCCACAGTGCTCCCAGGGGAACATGGCGCTGATACTGTGACGTGTCTTTGGGACGACTGTGGCATCGTGTTCACGCACCTGCCCACGCTCATCGAGCACATACACTCTAGTGAGCCATCGTTTTACCTGCCTCTCGCTGCATCCGGATGACATGCACGTCCCAGCCCATATTGGCGTTCACAAATCGAACTACACTTGTGAATGGGCCACTTGCAACCGCCGTGGGCTTGCTCAGACGTCCCGTTTCGCTCTTATTTCGCACATTCGTTCACACACAGGCGAGAAGCCGTTTATATGCTCCCGACCAGGCGAGTAGCCTTGTGCCCGTATCTTTGCCATACCGTCTGACCCCACAAAGAGTGCGACAAGTCCTTTACCCGTTCCGATGCGCTCGCAAAGCATATGCGCCTCCAGCACAACATGCCTCCACCCCCATCCGGCCGAGGTGGATCTCGCAAACGCAAGCGCGGAGATTCGCCTCAACCGGCTACGCCAAGCGCACAACCCACGGAGCCACCCTCGGCCTTCAACACTTTCAAAGTTGAACCCCGTTCACCCTCCGATACTGGCGCGCTAGGAGGCGACTACTTTGATAATGCTGTTCCACAGCAAGAGGAGCGCGGTGACGAAGCAGCGGACGACGATGACGAAGAGGATGGATTACCTCCTCATCTTGCCAGGCTTATGGATCCTCAAACTGGACTTGTACTCGGTCGCTCACCAGCGCTTGTGAAATATGTTGTCCAAAAGGCTAAATGGCAATATGCGCTTGAGACCCACGCTGCACTCATTGAAGAGCTGAGGTGAGTTGGTGTCCCCACGTTCCTGAATGTCGACGTATCGTATATGCAGGGTGGTACGCGCCCAAGCAGGTGAAGAAAAACTCAAGAAAGAAGCCATGCTGGACGACCTCATCAAAACCGTGTTTGGGTGGGTGGTCACGACCACGGTCCTCGCGCACGCTTAATTCTTTCCAGTGATGAAGCAGCTGCGCCTCTTGTAATAACCGCACCTGCTCAACACCCTCACAATTACACGCAACAACCAATGTATATACGCCATTCCCATCCACCACACAACCAACACTACCGTCAACCACACCCACCTCAATATGTACCAGCGCAATTCTCTCGCCCCCCATAGTTGTACTCATTGACATTCTATCATTGTCCGACTGTTATATTCTTGCTGTAAGTGTGTTCTTGATTACGGTGCTTCACAAGAGGGGCATGGTCTCTATTTTGGAAATAGTCTCATGAACAAACGAGTGACAGATGATGGCATGGTCGCCGCGTCCATATCACCAAGTTGGTGGGACGATCGACGAGTGGAGTTGAGACTAGTTTTCTTTCGCCTGGACGACAAAGCGTGACCGACGTTTGGTCGTTCGTTGCATGGAGGTGTTGAATGTGCGGTGCCGACTCCATTGACCACCGCAACGACGCTATGAAACCACACCGTTTGGCTGTACGTTTCGTCAACTGGCTCATAATCGCATCGTACATGATACCGCAGCCATTTTACCACTTCCACCTGCGCCATCCATAGCAACTTCCTCGTCCTGTACTAACGGGCGCAGAAACGATCAGCGCACAGCAGTGGTAGTCCTTTTATTCAATGTGGGGACCCAGTATTTAAGTGTTCTGCGAGTGGAATGCACTTAAATGACATGGAAAAGCAACCAACGTGAAACATCGACGGCTCAATAGCGTGGCTGGAATATGTAAATCGTCGTCCGAGATGCCTCTACTCATAAGACATCAAGCGTGCGTACGTTATCCAGAATATCAATCAACGAAACGTTCTCCTGTAACTGCACGGTGACCAAGATATCAGCCGCAACCCGCCTATAGTCCGTCGCACGTCGACCCGTCGTCGTCAGCGTGAGCAAGAGTGCACCAAACGGTTGTCTGAGACGGGCGACGAGACGTCGTGCTCGCGTCTCTCTGTCCACCGGCACTATCCGAACAGGAGCAGAAAGTGACGGCGATTCGGGTTCAGAGGACGTTAGGTGGTTGTCATCGATTTCCTCGTCGTGTATTCTCTCGTCAGATATCTCGTCGTCCGTGTCCGGTGAGGATGGCAACACAGCGTCGTCCTCGATGAATATGCCGCCGTGCACATCTTCGTGCTCCAGGAGAGTGTCCAACCAAGGGTGAACGAGATAGAGAACTCTCAACCTCGAGAGCTCATATCTCGTTCTGATTTCCACCGTTCCAAACATTGTAGTGTCTGCGCGATAAACACGACCCGAACTCGTTCGATAGGACGAAAGAGGCGGAAGTCGAAAGGCAATGCACGGAAGCGTCATTCGGCTCTCTGCGAACCTTGGTGTAGGAAGCTCGTCAAGACGGTCGTACAGTCTCAAGGCTACATCGAGGTCGAAGGATGGTGTATGCAACCCGGTGACGATTTGTTCCACCTCGGATTCTCGGATAGGTGGTGGGAGGTGCGATGTTGCCAGTCCGTTGAATACCGTGATACGGGCAGGCAGGCAACTGTTGAAGCGGCTAGGTTCCCCAGTCCACGCGAGGATGCTCACGTCTCCAGACCTGGTAAGAACATTTGCTAATAGGCGTCCCAGCGAAGCCTCCCCTTCACCATATATTGCTGGTATCCCGACAGCTGAGAAAATGCCTAGCAACGAGTATGCTGCATCCTCCACCCATGTCGTCTTCCGGGACGAAGCAAGGCACAATTTTTCTCGAACGCTGGTTAGGCCGGGGCGAAGTGCCATCAACTGTCGTGCAGACACCCCAGTGGCTTGCTCCATCTCCGTGATGATTTCTGGAGATTCTTTGTGATTCGGTAACTTCAAATTGAGGTACGGAATCCAATCTTCAGTGTAGAAGTGGATGACCTTGGAAGCGATATATTCTTGAAGGGTCCACGCACGCGTGTTCCAGATGCTCTTCACGAGAGCACCCTTCTGCGACGAATGGGGAACGCCACGAAGGAAAACGATCATCAAAGCGGAACCCTGGTACCACTTGAACATTGCCACTAGGGCCTCTTGTAGCACGAAGTGATCCGATTTATCGATACAGCAAGTATCGCTCCATGCCCAATCGAATTTGGCATCCCGAACGATCTTGCAGAACATTTGTAGTTTGTCATGAGTCAGAGATTGATCCAGGTCATACACCGCGATGTGTATCACGTGCTGGAACAGTGGTTCGTTGTCTTCCCACTTGTGCGAGAGCATGACATATTGGAAGTACTGTCGTACCTCACGCTTGATGCGGGCGAAGTCGATATATCGCGTCATCGATGACACAAGTTCATTGAAGATTGGCATTGATACGAATGCAGACGCTTGTTCAGCTCTATCATGGAGCCGGCCGGTGGTCGTATTGATAAGCACACGTGGCAAATGACGGACAGTCCGTTGAACAATCTTGCGGATCACCACTTGTGTGCTCGATGGGCTGATGTATTGGTGATAAAGGCCTGTAGGACATTGTGTACACGGTATCTTTTTCATGGAAGCGAAGGTATAACTCACGCTGAACGTCTGGGTCGGCCGACCCCACCATCCTCGAGAGCATGGCTTCGAACGCAATGATCGCATTCTCGTAGTCTTCGGCTTTGTGTAAAGCTGCGTGCTTCATCTCGTAGCCCCAGGGCGACGACGGCTCGAGAGTGATCACCTAACGATTATAAATCAATAAGATGGCCGTCTAAGAGAGAAGGTGGTGTACCTGGTTTGCGTCGTCTAGAGCTTGCTGCCATGACCCAATTGCTAATTGCGCCTTGCCTCGCTTGATGAGAATGCCTTGGGGCGAGGGGAGGTTGAGAAGCAACGCGGTCGTATAGTGGGTGATGGCCATATTGTGTAGTTGGGTATCCACTGCTGCATCACCAAGGTGCTCCAGTTTCCGGGAGGAACACTGCTTGAATCCTGTTTTAAAAAAAGTCACATAACCGAATACACCTATAATGTGGCACTCACCACGAGTCCAATTGAGGTGCTCACCACACAAGTTTATCTCCCCTCCCAACTCACTCATCATTTGGTTGAAACACTCGACCGCATCCGCTATGCAGTCGATCGCCTCGAGACGTTCACATACCACCTGATAGATTGTGGTTCTGGGAAGTGTGAACTAGAAACCAACACTGTCAACCCCACAACGGTAGGACAGGAAAAGGAGATGCTCACACTGGCAGCCGTGGCCAAGGCATCTTCCCACGAGCGACAAGTCAATTCTGCGTTTACCCACTCCCTCAAAAGGGGTATGAGGGTAACATGAAGCGTTGACACATCAATATCTCGGGTTGTGTCATCGCTTTCAGGAGCGGAGAGGTGTCGTTGCGTGAATTCTAATGGAAGAAAAATGAATACATGGCAGACAAACCGGTGGAAAATAAACCCACCACGAGCCCACTCGATGGTAAGTCTGCTAGCATAGACCACTCCTCTCAGTTCACTCATCATTTGATGGAAACACTCGACCGCGTCCGCAATGTGATCGATCGCTTCTAGCCGTTCACACGCGATCTGATAGACTTTTATTCTAGGAAGCACGAACTTTAACCAAGGTGTCAATCCCCTCACGCGTACGATAGGGAAAAGATGTTCACGCTTGCAGAGGCAAACAATGCATTTTTCCACTCGCCTTTCATCAATGCTGCTTTCGCCCACTGTTTCAACAGCGACGTGGCAGTCGGCATTGCCGTTTCATTGAGTTCGCCGGTGCTCGAAACTGCGTCACCGCCGCCGTGGGAAGAAGAGAGATACTGGTGTGTGAAATCTGTGGAGAAGTCTCAGACGCACAGCGACCGAGAAAGTAGACCGTAATCTTACCAGAAACCCACTTGACGATAGTTCCGTCCATATAGATATCCCGATCAAAGGCATTTACTAATTCGAGAAGAGATTCGCTTGCATCCTTCAACCGCCCAGCCGAATACAAGGATTCACATAGACGCTGCCGAATGGTGATACCGAGACCATCGAATTTCCATCCAGTTATCTGTTTAGGACGTTGAACGAACGCGACCCTTGCGCAATATACCGTTGAAAAGATTACCAATGAGACCACAGAGAGTGATCGACTCATGTGGTGTCGCACTAGTGCTCGTGCATGCTCGAACAACTGTATTGCCGCATTGTAGTCGTCGATCTCCATGTATGAGTTTCCAAGGAGAAGATACATATATGCCTACGGGAAAGTCAATGGCAACATTACCGTGGACTAATCGTGGACATGCCTGAACCACATAGCAGATCGAGTTGTGGTGCACTGTATTAATGAGGTCGCTTACGCGCGATATCGCATCGTGATGCTCTCCGGCCATAAACACGATGATCGCCTAATGGGTATGGTCAAGTAAAGGAAACTAAACTCGAAGAGTACAGACTTTGATGAGGAGAAGAAAGCTAACATTACACGAGTGGCGATGTTCTAATGCGATGTCGCACGCCCGATAGCCCTTGTGCTTTTTCCCGTTGCCGACAAGGGCTACACTCTTCGCAATGTAGCCAATGACAGACGGCTGGGCCTTGATGGCCTTGATGTGAATTGACGTCAGTGTCGGCTTATGTGGAAGAGGAACAACAAACACCATTTTTGCGTCGACGAGTGCTGCATCCCACCGTCGCAAACGAGTCCGCACGAGGGCCCGACCAGCGAGGGTGAAATGGCTTGAACCCCGAGGTTTGTGGATTGCTGCAGTCAATAATGCCTC
>JBBPJX010000664.1:0-12414 GCA_038088955.1 Neotropicomus parvogracilis | reverse complement strand
CTTTGACATGACTTGTCTTGTTACCATAGGAGAGTACTGCCCATCTGCAGCCTTGCCTCTCATATTTATACTCGACTCGTTGTTCCTTCTACTTTAGACTTGTTCTCTTGTAACCTACATTGCACTCCCTGCAATCCACATTACTTGTTGCTTGTCTCACCTGCAGGAATTGTGCCCTGCCTCATCCGTTGCCTTCTGGTAATTATCCTTGTCCTCAGCGATCAGCTGATCATCGTCTCGACTGTTGTAGTCATTCTCATCCGTGTCCCTTGTCCTCATCCTCCTCAGTCTCATCTCACTGTTGAGAGACACTTGCATTGCTCTATTACCTTGTCTGTGCTCTTCCTCAAGCCCACCCTCATCCTAGTTGTCATCCTACTATTGAGTGGATGCTCTCCTTGTAACTTCATCCTCAAGTTACTTGTCACAGCGTAACACCACTTCTCTCTCTGTCCCAAGACGAGTCCTTTCTAGATTTGCTCTCATCTTTTACACAGATGACATACTTATCTATGCCTGGTGATCGTTTCTCTTCTCCATGGACTGCTTCTTCCACAGCTGGCTCTCTTATGCTGACTGCATGTTCCCATCATCATAGCCTTCCACAGCCACCATTTGATGCACTGACTTCTTGATATACTATTGTTCTCCTACTTTGGACAGGCACTATCGGGATATGTATAAATACTACTTAGGATAACCCCCTATATCTCTAAGCTATGTAGTTCTATGTATGTCATAGTTCGCATCTATGCAACCTATGGTTCTAGCCCATCTGCTTCTCTCACAAGGTGGTAGCCATTGGAGACCCTAGCCTCATCTCACAAGTTGGTAGCCCTTGGAGACCTTAGCCTCATCTTGCTTGATGGTAGCCCTTGGAGACTCATCTAGGACACCTGCAAGTGTAACACTCCACAACTCTTTCTCATTTCTTGTGCTATCTGTTTATTGCCTCTTTTCCGCATAGACTATGAGCATTCACTCCTGCTCCTACTGGTAGATGGAGTCTCTTTCTTTTGTATTGTCTAACTTCTTTCCTTCATCCTCATCACTTCAGCATCGCCTTCCAAAGCCTGGTCACCATGTCCTTAGGATACCTGACAGGCTATTCCCATTTTTGATATATCACCATCATCTTTCCTGTTCTTGATGGCGATTGTTCCTCTTCACACCACTTACTATTTATGACTTGTATCCATCGTCACTGTGGACCACCATATTCCACAGCTCCTCCTTGTATTTATATGCCTATGAGCTTTCCAGTACAGTAGACTTGAACTCTTGTAACCTATGTTGCAAACTCTTGCTTCATCCTGAAGGAATCATGCCCTTCACCCTTTGTTGCCCCTCATTGCTCTTGGTAGCTATCATTTGTCTCAGCATTTTGCTGATCTCCACCACTGTTGTAGTGGCAGTCCTTGTCCAAGTCCTAGCAGTTGTGCTAGTTCTCACCTTGTCTCTTGTTATCGCCCTCATCCTAGTCCAAGTCCTTGGTTCCCTCCTCTACAGTCTCATCCCACTGTTTGAAGGGATGTTTGCTTATGCTCTATACCTTGTCTGTGCTCTATCTCATGAGCTCTCTCTTGCCTAAAGTCTCATCACACTTTTGAGTGATGCTCTCCTCATAGCCTTCCCCTAGTCTCCTTGTTGCAGTGTAATAAGGACAAGGACAAGTACTAGCACAACTGCTAGCACCTGGACTAGGACTGCTGCTACAACAGCAGTGGGGATCAGCAGGATGCTGAGATGAGGGATAACTACCAGGAGCAACTTGGGACAAGGAGGGATAGATACAATTCCATTGGGGTGAGACGAGAGGTTGCAATATAGATTGCAAGAGTTCAAGTCTAGAGTACATTGGCATAAAGGTATGGTTTATATATACTGTATGGGTAAAGGAGTGGATGCCAATGTATGAATAGAGAAGTGAAACAAACAATGAGTCCAGAATAATGGTACATAAAGGGAATGGTTACCATCAAGAAGGGAATTGTTATGCTGTGACAAGGAACTTGAGGATGAGGTTATGGGACAAGCGTCAACTTAATGGTATGACGAGGACTATGGCAAGAGAGGGCTCGTGGGAGAGCACAGTTGAGGTAATAGAGCAAAGGCAAGCATCTCTCAACAGTGAGACAAGACTGGAGAGGTCAAGGACAGTGACAAGGACAAGAACAACTACAACAGTTGAGACAAGGTCAGCCAATCGCTGAGACATGGATAATTATCCAAGAACAAGGGGACAAGGGCAGGGCATGATTCCTGCAGATGAGATGAGTGACTGCAACATAGATTGCAAGAGATGCAATGTAAGTTACAAGAGAACAAATCTAGAGTACATCAGTATAGAGATAGGGTTTATATATGTGGGTAAAGGAATGGATGCCAATGTACGAAAGGAGAAGTGAAACGATTGATGAAATGACAGAGAACCCAGAGTATGGGTAAAAGGAACGGTCACCATCAAGAAGAAAGTAAAGGGGATCAACAATGGTTGGATGGTGATGAGAACAATAGATGGAGTCACAGCCCATCAGGAAGTCAAGGGACAAGATGGTGGACTGTGAAGGAAGGCAACACAAATGTGATGTTAAAGATAAATAAAGAGTAATGGGAATGTATCACTGGCCATGAGTCAATGTGGTGGCGAAGATGAAGGGCCAATGATGGGAAGACATCTAAGGGTAAAGGTCTCCATCAGAGAGTGAGATATGAGGCAAAGGAAGGAAAGACAGGGACGAGGAGAGACATAAGAGGATATAGCTTGGTACAAGGAGGAAGGAGTGAGAGTGGATGACAAGGAGGTACCAAGCAATGAAAAAGAACTAAATAAGGAAGATAAGATAAGATAATGTGGCCTGATCATAAGAAAGGGAAGAAAATTGTAACAGGAATAAAGAGACCAACAATGGTCTGATGGTGATGAGAACAAAAGATAGAGCCACAGCCCATCAAGGAGTCAAAGGACAAGATGGTGGGCTGTGGAGGAAGGTGATGCAAATGCAATGTTAAGTTAAAGATAAAGTCAAAGGGAAACAGTCATCAGCCAGGAGTCAGAGAGGAGATGATGATGTGAGGCTGATGATGAGAGAAAGAGGAAGAGACATCTAAGGGTAAAGGTCTCCATCAGAGACTGATAATGAGTGTGTAACAAGTGGATGATGGAGACAAGGAGAAACATAAAAGAAGAAGGAACATAGCTTGATATAAGAAGGAAGGTGTTACATTACAACGAGGATATGAGGAGTGACGTTCAAAAGCACATCAAGACTTTGGCACAAGGGAGCTCATGAGATTGAGCACAGCGAGGAAAAGAGCAAGGGCAAGTGTCCTTTGAAACAGTAGGACGAGACTGCAGAGGATAGGGACAAGGACAAGGGCTAGGACAAGGAGGACAACAAGGACTAGTGCAAGGACAAGGACAAGGACAAGGATTACAACACCTAGGTCGACAAGGACTTCCACTACAACAGTGGTGGGATCCAACACAACGTGGTTGGGGTTTTGACAAGGAGACGCAGAGGTGAACGAGTCGAGCGGAAGGGCTGGAACCTTCAGAGTGAGACAAGTTCAAGCAACGTAGATTGCAAGAGTTCAAGTCTACCGTACAATGTTGCAAAGGGCTTGTATAAATAGGGATCTCGTACTAGCAATGCATGAGTCATCGGAAGAGTGGATCAGTGGTCAAAGGAAACAATCACCATCAGAACAGGAAAAGAGATGGTGATAGATCAAAAGATGGGGGCCCATTGGGTAACTAGGAAACATGATGACTGGGCAGTGGGAAGGCGACGCCGAAGCAATGAGGAAGAAGACGAAGAAGAGAGTTAGTCTAAGAGAGATGAATGAGATGTACGCCATCGACTGGTAGGAGGAGCAGCAAGTACTCATAGTCTATGTGGAATAAAGGAAGAAGAGCTATCACACGAGAAATGAGAAATAAATGAGGGGTGAGCGGAGATATCGTAACATTACCCCCTCAGTACAGTCGAGTCACCGACGAGACTTCAGTCCAGTTGTCAAACATATCGTCCAGAATTGAGTATCCCTCCTCTCCACATTCCAAAGGTGTCATCAGATCAATGGTGACAGGAAGGACAGTGATCTCCCCCGTGGTCCGTGGCGTCGCAATAGGGGCAGTGGGTCGTGGGGCAAAAGGCTTCTTCATGACCGTAATGCTGGCAAGCACTACATTGGGTGTGAAGGCACAGATATTGAGGATGTCCCGGTGCCCACTCTCTGCAGTTGGGGCATCTGTATTGACTACAGTGGATGTGAAGGTGACCATGATTGCCACATTGATGGCATTGGTGTCTGGCAAGGTAAGCTGGAGAGGCGTCAACGGGTGGAATCGGTAGTACTCGTGTTGGAGAAGAAAGGACCCTAGTCCCATCATATCTTTGGACGTAGAGGTGAGACAGATTGATTGGGGATGCATCATCGGGGGTAGATTCAGGCGTGGAGAGATGTTCAATGAGGGTTGGTGGAGGTACATTATGGTCTGGCGAGGAGGAACAAGGTCTGGTGAGTGCTGCTTGTTCCTCAGGGGTTAATGATTCAAAGATGGGAGTGAATGCATCGAGGAGACGGGGGGATTGGACTACATAAATGAATGGGCCAATATGTACCAGCGACGACTAGAAAATCGCAAATGGAACTGAGGAGGGGTTCCATGGCAATGTGAAGCGTCCTAGAGTAAAGGTTGTCTGATGGATGGGAAGAAGTGTCTATGGAGGATAAGGACAAGGGAGACTTGGTGGAATAAACGAACGCCTGTGGCAAGAGGGGCAATCTCAAAGTACTCGGGTACTTCTTCTAGTTCCCAAATGAGGAACAGCATGGTGAGGATGGAAACAATGAGGAGTTGATGAGCATGAAGAGGAAGTTCGGTAATGTCAATGGGGAGCATGGTGTGTTCCATGTTAGAAGGAATGATGGAAGGGACAGTAATGGATCCGACAGAAGTAGGCGTGTTGTGCAATCCATGTCCGATGGCCTTTAGCCCTGGGGTGGAATGTATGAAAATGAAATTGGGGGTTGGCGAAGGATCGAAATAACTGATTAACCATGCACTGAGGGCGATACTCACGAAGAGACCGATGTCCTAGGCAAGGTTGAGGAATGAAGTTTGAGGTGGTGGTGTGTGTTGACGGAGTTTGATGTGAACGATGATGTCGAAGATGAGGAGTCCAATAAGGGGCAGTATAAAGATGGCAAGGAGAATGATGAGGATGAATTTGGGGCACGGAGCAGGATTGAAGGCAAAGGTCATTTGAGATGGTGGGTTGATTTATATTCGTTTAAAAGGGCGGTAGCATGGACTAGATTGGATGCGGGTTCCCAGGTATTTTCTGACAATGGATAGCCCTTCCACTTGATGAGATACTGATGGTGACCGGGTGATCCACAGTGAGTGAGGATAGCCTCAATTTCATATTCCTCCTCTGATCTGATCAAGTCAGGGGGAGGTCATGAGAAGTTGGGACTGTGTTCCATGGTTTCTTGGTATTTAGTGAGTAGGGCGGCATGGAAGATGTTGTGTATCTTCCAGATGGGGGGAAGGCATAGTCTGAAACTGACGGGGGATAGAACCTGTACAATTTCGAATGGTCCCTCTCTCTTTGGGGCAAATTTGCAAGTAGGATAGCGAAGGTGGAGGTTCTTGTTGTCAAGCCATACTTTATCTCTGACCTTCCAAGAGGGGAAAAGAGTGGCATTGTGATGTTTCATGGCTATTCTTGCCTTGTCATGCGCTGCTAGGGCTTCTGTTCTGGCGGACTCTAGATCTGTGAGTCAGGTTTCTAGGGTAGGAAGAAAAGTCTTTCTGAGTGGAGGATACGATCGAGGAGTGTACCCCATCATGAGTTGGAAGGGTGATTGATGGGTGGACGAATGGGGTATATTGTTGTGATGGAATTCAGCAATGGGGAGTAGTCGTGCCCATTGTTTGGGTCTTCCATCGCAGAAGATTCGTATGAACATTTCAATCTCTTGGTTCAGGTGTTCTGTTTGTCCATCTGTCTGAGGGTGGTAGGCAGAGGATAGTTTTACGTCGTATTTTAGGAGTCTTGCAAGTTCTCAAGCAAAGGCGGAGGTGAACTGAGGTCCCCAATCTGAGATGACTGAATCGTGTAGTCCAAACCAAGGGAAGATGTGGGAGAAAAAGAGTTGGGTGGTGCCTTCGGCGGAGATGTCAGAGGTACAAGGGCAGAGAATTACCCCCTTAGTAAGCCCATGGTTGACCACGACCATGAGAGCGGTGTACCTGTTGGAGTTGGGGAGTGCAGTGATTAAGTCAATGGAGATTGCCTGGAAGGGGCATACTGCGGAAGAGGATATCAGCATGAGGGGTGGTGTGGTCAGATGTGTGTTTATTTTATTTTGTTGGCAGACAGCACAGCCTAGGACATAGTGACGAATGAAGTTGTTCATCCCTGGCCACCAGTAGTCCTTGGATATGGAGGCTTGGGTGCATGTGATGCCATCGTGTCCGCCATGATGGGAGTTGTGGAGTGATTGGATAAGGTCTAAGTGAGCTGTGTCAGGTACGTAGAGACGGTTGTGAAAGTATAGCTTATTATCGGTAAAGGTCCAGTCGGCGAATGTAGTGCAAGAAAATGGGGAGGTTTTGTCGTTTAAAGTGTTTAGGGTCATGAGTACTATGGGGTTGTTCGCTGAGGAGTTGGTGATTTTATCTTTGAGGGCTAGATCAAGAGCACGAATGATGTGGTGGTCGGGTAGGATGACCATGTCATGGTTGTCTTCAGAGGTGTCTAGAGAATCTTTTCAAGATAGAGCGTCTGCAGAACCCATAGCAGTTCTGGGTGTTACACACCAAACAATGTCAAAGTCCTGTAGGAATATGCTCCAGCATGCCTATCTCCAGGAGAGGTTTTGGGGGTCACGAATGTAGGAGAGGTTGCAATGGTCTGTTATGACTGAGACAGGGTGGGCGGTTCCGGAGAGGAGGTGTCTCCATTCGTCTAGTGAAGCTATGATTGCTAGGAGTTCATGGTCGTAAATGTCGTAGTTTCTTTCTGCTGGGGCTAAAGTTCGGGAAAAGTACATAGGTGCAGGGGTGTAAATCTCCATTCGTGTCGGCTTGCATGAGTACTGCTCCAATGGCTAACAGGGAGGCGTTGGTCATGAGGGTGAAAGGTTTACTGGTGTTGGGAATTATAAGGACTGGGGCAGTCGTGAACAATCGTTTCAGGTGGTCAAAGGCGTCCTGTTGGCATGATGTCCAAGTCCATGGCTGGTCTTTCTTTGTGAGGATGACGAGGGGATTTGCGAGGTCAGAGTAGTTGGCGATGAATTTATGGTAGAAGTTGCAAAAACTGAGGAAGAATCGTACTCCTTTTAACGAGGTGGGAGGTTTCCAATCAGAGATGGCAGCGAGTTTGGTGCTGTCCATAGCAAGTTTTCCCTCCCCTACAGCCATCCCTAGAAAGTCCATCTTGGGGACGTCGAAGAGACATTTTGGAAGTTTGAGGAAAAGACCTAGTTCTCTGAATCGGGTGAGGATGCGTTGGGTTCAGTGATGGTGGGTGTCTAGTTCGTTGGAGTGGATTCCTAAGTCATCCATGTAGATCTTTAGCCACTGCTCCGTGATCATATCCTGGAACGAGTGGTTCATGAATGCTTGAAACGTGGCGGGTCCATTGCAGAAACTGAAGAACATGACCATAGATTCGTAGAGACTGAAGGGAGTGATGAATGCGCCTTTCCACTGGTCTTCTTCTCTGATGTGTATATTGTTATATCCCCAGCGAACATTGAACTTGGTAAAATACTTGGAGTCTTTCATGTCATACATCAGGTCTTCAATGAGCGGGAGTGGGTAGGCATTGCGAACGGTGTGGGAGTTAAGGTAGTAATAGTCCTGACACGGATGGAGTCCTCCATCTTTCTTAGGAACGAAGAAGAAGGGGGCTGCCTGAGGGGATTTCGAGGGTATGATTCAACCGGTTTTGAGATGTTCGTCAATGAAGTCTTTACAGGTGTCATGTTCCTTGGGATTCAACGGGTATATCTTGGCGATCTTGGATATGAAAGAGTCCTTGAGTTCTATGGTGTGATCGAAGGGTCGGTGGGGAGGTAACTGGTTATGGAGGCTTTCAGAGAATACGTACATCAGTGAAATCACTGCACCACTCAGGGAGTATCATCTTGCCCTTCTTGGCTTTCTGGGCGAGTTGGGTTGAGATCGTGGTGTGGAAGATGTCTTCTCCATTGAGCCATTGTTGTCATTGTGTCCATAGTTGTTCGATTTCATGGTCGACGTCAAGTTTCAGCATTTGTACGAGATGTTCATCTTCTGCAGGGTCCTGGGGGTGTGTCTCGCTTGAGGGGGGGCACTCACGAAGAGGTGCCGTCTTAGAGTCTACAAGTCCAGTTGTCCAGTTGATGATAGGGTTCCAGGTACAAAGCCAAGGTAGTCCGAGTATGAGATGGGTCTTTCCGAGGTTGAGGATCATGAGTGACAAGGTTTCAGTATGAGCTCCTGAGGTGATTTCGATGGTGACAGTGTGACGGATGGTACCTTTAACATTTTTGGTACCATCAGCATTGAAGGCTATGATTGGTTGTGTGAGCTTCATTGTGGGTAGTTGGAGTCGTTTGGCGAGGGCAGGGGAGATGAAATTTCCTGTGGCTCCGCTGTCAATTAAGGCGGAGGTGGTGACAGTTTCGTTTGCTCCAGTCAATGCGAGGTCAATGAGTAGATTTCTGTCATTGCTTGATGACATAAGTACAGTAGCTAGGCAGTGAGGAAGGGGAGACATCACGGCATCCTTCCTATCTAAAAATCCTGGGGTTCTCCTTCTTTCAGAAAGCAGGTGACCAGGACGTTAACAATCTCCTCTTGAGAATGTCCTCGGGCACAGAGAGTCTTGACAAGGATGAGGTCGGGGTCGTCATCATGGTTAGGCTTAGTGTCAAGGGCGTGCATCTGAGTTGTGTTTGGGAAGGCTCTACACTGGATGGTGGAGTGTCCGGGTTTCTGGCATCTAAAACAAAGTTTGTCACGCATACACTTGGTGCGTTCTACGGGAGAGAGGCGAGTGGGGCGAGTGGTGATGGTGTCTACATCCATGGCGTTGGGGTCACGTGTGGGTCTAACGTATGTAGGTGGGCTTGTGTTCCTTGGGTTTGATTCCCTTGGCACATTCCCAGCTGGTCTGGAACATCTGGGCGCTGGAGTACCATTCCTCGATGGTGGTCGGGGGTTTTTCCATCATCATGACTCAGAGGTGGAGGCCTTCCGGTAAGCCTTGTTTGAAGTAGGCTTCGAGGGCCTTGAACTCAGTGATACCGCTCTGGGCAACGTTGGTGCGAAAGTCTGAGATAAAGGGAGTGATTCCCTTGCACAAGGCGACAGTCATGGTGTTCAGTTTATCTATGGCTTCGTCTTCAGAGTCTAGGTGAAGAAAGGCTTTCTTGAAGGCAGTGACGAACGTGTCAAAGGTTCCAAAGAATACCGGGGTTTTACTAGTGGCGGTCTCCCTGGCGATGGTTGCCCATCCTAGAGTGGATCCTTCAATCATATACAAGAGGGTGAATTGGACTTGGTCATTGTCGTCGATGTAGATATGCTTATTGACGAGGAGGTATGAGATAACCATAGAAAGCCACGCTCTGGCCTTGGCATGGTCTCCATTGAAGGCGAAGGGTTGGCTGATCTTTTTCTCAGCCTTGACTGAGGAAGACATTGGGTTACAGGGTGGGGCTGCTGGTGGTGGTAATGGTGGGGTGGTACTAGGTGGAAACAAAGGGCTATCCGGAGGTGATTCTTCGTCGTCCGAAGAGGAGTACGGGTCCGGATCTGGGACATGCCAAATATGAGGATTCCTATGAGCAATGGTGGGCGAAACGACGATGCATTGCCCAGGTGGAGAGACTTGAACTAATGTTACGTTATAACGAGGATATGAGGAGTGATGTTCAAAAGCACGTTAAGACTTTGGCATGGGGGAGCTTGTGAGATTGAGCACAGTGAGGAAAAGAGCAAGGGCAAGCGTCCTTTGAAACAGTAGGATGAGACTGTGGAGGATAGGGACGAGGACAAGGGCTAGGACGAGGAGGACAACAAGGACTAGTGCAAGGACGAGGACAAGGACAAGGATTACAACACCTAGGTCGACAAGGACTTTCACTACAACAGTGGTGGGATCCAACACAACGTGGTTGGGGTTTTGACAAGGAGACGCAGAGGTGAACGAGTCGAGTGGAAGGGCTGGAACCTTCAGAGTGAGATGAGTTCAAGCAACATAGATTGCAAGAGTTCAAGTCTACCGTACAATGTTGCAAAGGGCTCGTATAAATAGGGATCTCATACTAGCAATGCACGAGTCATCAGAAGAGTGGATCAGTGGTCAAAGGAAATGATCACCATCAGAACAGGAAAAGAGATGGTGATAGATCAAAAGATGGGGGCCCATTGGGTAACTAGGAAACGTGATGACTGGGCGGTGGGAAGGTGATGCCGAAGCAATGAGGAAGAAGACAAAGAAGAGAGTTAGTCTAAGAGAGATGAATGAGACGTACGCCATCGACCGGTAGAAGGAGCAGCGAGTACTCATAGTCTATGTGGAATAAAGGAAGAAGAGCTATCGCACGAGAAATGAGAAGTAAATGAGGGGTGAGCGAAGATATCATAACAGAAGGGAGTGAGAGTGGATGATGAGGAAGTACCAAGTGATGAAAAAACTAGGTAAAAAGAAGATAAGATAAGATAATGTGGTCTGAATATGAGAATGGGAGACAAATTGTAACATTACCCCCTTTCTACACCTGAGACACTATCAAAGACAACCAAGACAAGAACCTGGGGAAGATGAGGTGGTGTTGGCAAATGAAGGTGGGGGATCATGGCAGAGGGTGTGAAGGATGAAGGTGGGGGATGATCCTGACCAGGAAGTGGGATAACAAGTGGAAGTTGTAAGGTCAAGGTGGTGAGCAAAGAGAAGTGACCTTAGGGGGAGGTATGATGCAAAAACATGAATATCTAAAGAACAGATGGTCCAATCAAGACAGTGTGGGTGTCAATAGAAAAAGGAGGATGAGAGCTTTCAGATAATGTCAGGATTGTGTGGAATGAGTGAGTGAATGGGGAGATATTGTAAGATCTGTGATGAGGGATGTGTGTACATCCAAAGAAGATGTCAATTTTGAATTCCTGAGGGTCATGGCAAGTGAGGGTGTTACAATCTTTTCCTTATCTTCACAACTTCTTCTCATTGTGTGTGCGATTGCCCATTTACCTTTATTCTATATAGACTATGAGTACTTGTTACTCTTTCTTTCACTAGACAGCATCTCTTATTGACACATCATGTGATTCTCTTCATTCCTTTTTCTCCTCATTGCTTCAGTGTTGCCTTCCACAGCTTGGTCACCATATCCTGATGATACCCAACAAGCTGTTCCATCATTTGATTATCACCATCACTTTTCCCATTTGTGATGGTGATTGTTTCCTTTGACTCAGCTTTATTTATGACTTATATCTGTCACTACTACAGAACTCTGGTCTCTGCAGTTCCTCTCTCTATTTATACACATCTCACTCTATAATGTACCTCAGACTTGATCTCTTGCAATCTATATTACATCTGCTTGTCTCACCCACAGGAATTGTGCCCTGTCACCCTCAATCTTTGTCCTCATGTAACTATCCATACCTTAGTGTGTACTACACCTCAGATGACTGTTGTAGTTGCCCTCGTCCCAAGAACCCTTGTCCTTGCCCTCACTCTCCACAGTCTCATCCCACTGTTTCAAGGGATGTTTACTCTTGCTCTATTTCTCGTCTGTGCTCTTCCATGAGTTCCCCTGTGTCACAGTCTCATCATACTGTTGAGTTGACACTCCTCTTGTAACCTCATTTTATGATATGTTTGCTATCTCCACAAGTTTTCCTCATTTCTCATACTATCTGTTTACTGCCTCTTTTCCACATAGACTATAAGCATTCGCTCCTACTCCTACCAGTAGATGGAGTCTCCTTCTTTTGTATTGTCTAATTTCTTTCCTTCATCCTCATTGCTTCAGCATCACCTTCCATAGCCTGGTCACCATGTTGTTACACTGCGACAAGGAACTTGAGGATGAGGTTATGAGATGAGCGTCCATTCAATGGTGGGACAAAGACTAAGACAAGGGAGGGCTCATGGAATAGAGCTCAGAAGAGAATAGAGCAAGGCAAGCATATCTCAAACAGTGAGACGAGACTGTGGAGGACAAGGACGACTACAACAGTTGAGACCAGATCAGCCAAGCACTGAGACAGGGATAACTACCCATGGACAAGGGATGAGGATTGCAGGGCACAATTCCTGTGGGATGAGACAAGTGACTGTAACATGAATTGCAAGAGTGCAACATAGGTTACAAGAGAACAAGTCTAAAGGATAG
>JBBPJX010000663.1:0-12431 GCA_038088955.1 Neotropicomus parvogracilis | reverse complement strand
ATTCGTTGTAGATTACAAGTCCATGTACATGGACAGCTTTCAATCGATTGGCCGTTCGCTAGCCACAGAATGGGATAGCTATGTCGCGAGAGAGTCGTTATAAAATTGCGTATGCTAGATGACAAGGCAAAGCTAAATGACGAACACTATCTAGATTTTTCGGGGTACCTCGGGCCGTCTGGTGGGTCTCGGAGTCGGGTCGTGGGCCGTCCGCCAGTCACGTGACACGCGCGTCGGAGGTCTCAAGCCCGAGAATTCCACAGGAAAGCGAGAATTCAGACGAAGCGGAGAGGATCCAATGGACGAGGCGACCTGATCTTCAGAGCGTGAGAAGGGACCCAAAAGTGCCAAAACGAAATGGAAGCGGACGACGAAAGAGAGAACACGGAAGGGCACGATTGGACCAACCCACACTAGAATCATGGGCGATGATTGGGAGGTGTGGCGTGAAAAAGCGAGATGAGCAGAGTCGAGTCGCGACGGAAGGAAGCAAGGAAAGGACGAGGAGACAATTTGTTGTCTTCATCCTTAAATACTGGTGATCGACATGCTACGGAAGAAAGTCGGTGCGATACTCGAGACGTGACAAGCACGAGGGCACTCGATCTCGCAAGCTCGTCACGTGGCTCAGAACGCCCAACTTGGCGTCGCATAGCGGCATAGGAATAGGCAACAAAATCACAACGATGACATGACAGAGTGCTAGAAGCTCTCATACGACCAGGAGGAGATCAGGGAGTATTTCAACATTTCGTGAGTGCAGTCAACAGCCATAATTTACCAGTGACGTAGCACACATCACTGGAAACTGTAACTCGGAGACGACCGGTCGTGGTACAGAAGACGAGTAGCGCTCCTCAGCAAGTCGTCTTGAAATGTGCAGGATGGCCCTTGCTAGCAACATAGGGAACGATGGAAACCCGTTCGGTTGCATAAAATCCGAGAATTTGAAAGAGTCTACTTGAGGTAGAAGAGCAGGCCGTCTTATCCCATCACATCTTGGAAGGAATATTGATGATCTAGGCATGTCAAATGACAAGTGCAAAATGGGAAGTTAACGAGCGAGCAAGTCTGGTCGCGCGTCCCAAAATTCGTCGCCAATTATATCACAGTGCAAAACGTCTATGGTCATCTTTTCACGTCGACCTGCCTTTGGCAAGACCATTGAGACTTGTTGGGTCAAATCGCCAACAACTTGGGAGTTCTCGGGTTCGCTGGCCTGGCATGCGGGGTGTATCACGTCATTGCGAACCGGGAACTAGTGTCTGGACGGTCTCACCTTCTCACGAACCACCACGCTTCCCTTCCTGAATCGTGCTGGGATATCATTATAATTGATCTTGAACCGCTGAAACAGCATCTCATTCTTTTGTGCAGAAAGAGTGCCCTAAATCAAGTCAGCCAGTAACCTACCTACACAAAGGGGTAGACATCACCCTCAGGGTAGCGTGCGCCTCTGTTGTCGTCTGACCACCTTGTTGAACGAGGGCCCAAAATATGGTATTGTAGAGGTTGTTTATGTGGGCTGAGATGCTGACGCGCAGCTCGGCTCAGTACCAACAGAACGGAGAATAGAGGAGACATACTGTCAACCTGTCTCCAGGCAAAGTAATCACGGATCGCACGCTCGTTGGGATACAAGATGATCCGACCATCAAACGACGGTGGATAGCGCAACGGGGTCCCCGGAAAATATCGGGACCAGTGGAAGACATAACACGACGTAAAATAGGATGTGAGAGTGGATAATATTTTGGCGTGGCGACGATTGTACAGATCGGTGGATCTTCGGAGGAGAAAGCTAACGGGGAAGGGTAAGTTGTGAGATGCGGTTTGGAGGGTGGGAACGTGCTTGCCTGAATTCGTCGGATTGACCAAAAGCGAGAACGACGTCCTTGAACTCGTACATAAGGTCTTTTGCTGCATGGTCCATGAGCTGCAGAGCACGCTCGTCGTTTGGTCTCGTGAACGCGTGCTGCTCAGAGAAGCTGTACCGCGCGAGATAAGCTGGCGCGCAATTCGGTTCGCGAAAGACGCACCGATGGAACGAGTGCCCGTCTATACGACAAAGCAAGAAACAACCTGACAAGAGCGGGTCTGGGAGCTCAAAGTTGCGGACGTAGGCGTACTTTGAGTTGGCCATGAGGATGAACCTAAAAAGGAAAGTGTGGCGACGGTGAGTGACCAGTGACTAGTGACTCCTCGCTCGCTCGCTCGCTCTCCCACACGCGCACGACCTCGAGATGAGCAGCCCGACAGCCATATCCACACCAAGTTCGCCTTACTTCTCCTACTTCAGGCGCCGCACCATCGGCCGTGCTGCCTCACCTCCAACTTGGGCCTGCTACGAGCAGATCCCCTACGACGACGACGACGACGACGAAGACGACGAGGACTTCTCCGACACCCAGTCTGAGGACGACTCTTGCTCCGAGGATGCAGAGGACTACCACACCTCCAATGATCGCGCTCTCGACCAACCTAGCGCCGTCACCGCGCCTGATCCGCAGGACGACACCCACGTCCAGAACATGGAGATCGATGAAGTTGATCGCCACACCAGTACACCCGCCTCTACTCCCAACAACGAGAAGGTCCCCGCCCAGTTCAGAAAGGATACCAAGGGAAAACAACGCGCGGTCGATCCGGAGCCAGACCCACCCAAGCGACGCCATCGCAAGCGCGACCGTCTCCCGACGCGCACACTCCGTCCCATCCTGACCATCCAGAAGAGTCAGGGATTTGTATGGAATCAGGTTCGTCTCGGCTTGTCTTGATTTCCCGGAGCGACGTCGGCGCTAATCGGCGTTGGCACACTTTCACATCCAGGACCTCTTCGTTCCCCCTTACATCAAGGACCGATGTCCGTTTGTTTCTTTCGTGTCTTTATTGGCTGGTTTGATTGAATGCCTTTTTTCCCCTAGACGTTGCGTCCACCTCCCCTCCTAATTCTAGAGGTTTCATCTCTAACTCTTGGTCCTCCACGACGTCCTCCATGACGGACTACGAGGTCGAAGTAGTTGAGATCCGAATACGGGATGGAGAACTGTACGACATCATCCCCTAACTCACACGCCCCATTCTTGCCCCCTCTTCACGATATGAAGCCCGCTAATGATCCAAATGCGGACCCGTTTGGAATATATTCATACAGAGCCTTCGCTGTCTTATTTTTTTTACGTCGCCGAACACGCTTACTTGCCTTTCCCTCCATACTTTTTCATATTTTACCATCCCTAGTCTCTACTTGTCACATATATATACAATCTCGGGAACTCGGGCTACGACACGTACATATTCAGTCGAACTTGGTACTAGCAAGACTAGCCGTTAGACCACAGTGCCGCACGGGTGTACATTGACAAATTGTGGGGTTTCCGCTTTCCGTGACCTAGAGTCCTTCACTCAATCCTCAGTGATGGTGGCCATGAGTGCGTCGTCGACTTCCTTAATCCTCGCCATCTCCTTGAGCTTTTCTTGTTCTTGTTCGCGAACGATATCGTTGTCTCTCGTCACGCGATACGTCGGCTTCATGTACGGCTTGTAGTCGAGGTGACGCTTGATATAGAAACACATGTATGCGTTCGAGTTGAGGCATGCACCCAAGTCGGAGAGCGTCACCCTGCAGGAAACGAGCCAAAAAGACGTAAAAGTCATCCTCGCTCGTTCCTTTAGCCCCTAGAACCAAATGCGCACCTATCGTCGTCGAAGCGATACCACTGCACCGTTTCAGCGAGTGAAATACCGGTCATGAAAACGAACGCCCCACCTCGTCCCTAAATCGCGCGAAATTGGTATAGTGTCCATTATCCATCTGACCTTCGTGATTGATCACCGCAAATAGGTCATACTCGTACATCGCCTCTGGTCCAGGGTACCTGCATGTGCACACGAGTAGGCATGGAAAGGGTGAACAACGGAAGATACGCACGTCGATCCGTCGTTGTCTTTCCCCGAATAGTTCATCACGAGCGTCGTGTACGGTGCCATATTGAGCGATGCCGGAAATCGAACGGGTGTGTCAATCTTTTGCGGGACCGCTTTGGATATCGTCTTGTGCTCGAAGCGCTGTGACACGCTTTGCAACTTAGCACCAGACTTCAAACGAGCAAGCACACCTTGAACTGAAAGCTAAGCACGGGTGGCAACTTGCGTATACTGAGACGCTTGACCGCTTCGTGCGCTTTGGTGCATTTGCTGCAGCTGTACTCTTTCGCACCAAGCTTTTCGGGCTTGGTGAATCTAGCGAGTAAAAGCGATCAGCACATCCCTCGATTGCACGGTGTCAATTTGCAAACCTCCTCAGACAGCCCGCCAGCGTATTCTCGCCTCCACTGACCTCCCCACCCTTACCTCTCAGTTCCAAACTGATATCCAACATGGGATCAACTGTGCTTGTCGTGTTACCACATCGCTCGCACGTCACATCGCTTTGCAACTGCCCAGCAAACGTCTGGTGGATGATGCAGTTGCAAGAGATGTTCGTAGATCCGCGGCATGTCCCGTGAATTTGATTGAGCGCAGTAATGAAAAACTCGTGGGCGTCCTGTTGCGAATAACCCGACATTTCTGCCGAGACTTTCCACGTAGTGGCAAGGAACGACGTAGGTCCGAATGGCGTCTGGTTCGAAGAGTATACCTAGACAACATATCAGCAAAGACGTGGATATCAGAGAACAAGTCCTGTTTTGCGTGATGCGATCTTTGGAAGGGCGACGGGCAAGCTTGGACCGGTATGGAGGGGTCACATACTTCTGAAAACAAACTGTCCATCTCACAACAGGTACAGTCCGTGTGCTTGCACAGCCTCGTGTTATGCCTATCGCTGAGGAAATAGTTCCTTAAGAGCGGATTGTGAATGAAACATTGGAGGATGACATTGAGGAAACACGTTTGTCCTAGGTTGAGGAGACCTCGACGACCTCGATTTGGGCTGAGCGGTCGATTATATGAGAAGCGCACGGACACCCCTACCTTGACAAGGCAGAACAGTCGCCTCTTTGAGCATGACGGAGTCACTCTCATCTGGGGTCCAAGGCTGATAAGGTTCTCTTGCCCTTTTCGCCACTGTGGGCGAAACGACATCATCGACCGGAGAGATTGACATAGAGGGTGTGTCGCACCTTGGAACCGAGTCATCTGTTCCTCGACCAAAACGACGGCCGATAGATACGCCTCGTCGATAGCGACATCGTATATAAAATCGTTACAATCCGCGCAAAAGACCGAGCCAGATCGGGTATCGACGCCTAAGAGAAGAGAGTGAGTGTGGCGAAATAGGGGTCGCAGATCAAATTGACGTACAAAACGAATGGGATCTCTCCTGGAGGTGGCTGGTGACGTGTCCGCTCTGCCAGCAGCCTGCAAAAGGACAGGATAAACAGACAAATGGACGCGACAAGGTTGTGCCACATGTGTCACAGGTGGGAGCCGCGACCTAAATGGAAGATAGATATCAGCGAACTCGCGTGCGGCACGTACTTGAATGGTCCATGATCATGGCTTGGGATCTGAGGGAGCAGCGGGTGCGAGAACACACCTTTCTCCGCTTTGCAGAGGGAGAGGTATCCTGGATTCTACGCGCATGCCAAGAAACGACGGCCTTGTACTTGCCTAGCACGCCGTCTCCTGCACGCGAATCTGCGAGCAATGCAACAATGTGCGGACAGCCCGTCATTTCACCCGGTTCGTTGGGGTCGGATGTTGCAGGCAGCGAAGTGCCAAAGATCGCGTCCGGAGCCACGACAGGTTCATCGCCAAACAGCGTAGGCTGAGTCGTGTCTGAGGACGTTGACATCGCGCTGATTGCGACTCGTGCAAGGACTTTGAACGCGTCCACTACGAAGGATGGATTGCCTTATTCGGTGACTGGTGGCGGCCATGGCTCTGCTCTCAGGCTGCCAGTGGCTTTGCTTGCGTGGCTCGCAGCGTTCTACGGCCTACAGGACCTGTATGTTCAACTCAGATCCCAAAGAAATTCGCGGTTTTGTCAGGCATCTTCGAGTAACCGAAATACCTTTGAGTTCGTCTGGGAGGTAAGACGCTAGATAACTTGAAGTTCGTCGGATCGCCCTTCGAGTTCTAGTACTACCTAGGACGCTGACTTTTTGGCTCCTCATGACCATGAACCTGCATGCCTTCAAGTTGATTCCCAAGATTCACATCAGTGGGTCTCGTCGTGGTTGGTACCCACCTGATCGCTTGACATCCAAGGTAGTGTAAAGAAATTGACCAGACGAGGTGCTGACATGGATATGACTCTATTCATTCTCATCTATCTTCTCACTTCAAATGAGATGTATGGAGAGTAAAAGAAACAACATCCTAAACAAGCTTCAAGTACCTCTCACACATCGCAAGTGAGTCCGTTTTATGTTTCCTCCTATGCTAGCATAGACTCTACTCCGCTCTCTTAATGGAAGGTTGGGGTTCCACATAATAGCGTGCAGCTCCTGCATTTACACGTGCAGGCCTTGCCCTATGCGTTCAATTGTAGAGCCGCTTAAATACCCCGTCGCGCGAGGCATCGGATCGTTTGACAAGGGATTCAGCTGGTCTTCCGAAGTAGGCCAGACCATTCGGGTCCTGGACAAGGTCTCAGAAATCCGAATTTCCCCTCGTTAATATGACCCGTCCTGCAAACGGCAATCTAGCAGTTCTACTAGCATCTCTTATGTCATCACGGGCAATAACAACCAGTAAAATCGGGGAGTATATCACGGACAGCATCGAGTTGCGCCGCCTAGAGCAGTTCGATTTCATCTGTGTTTCTCAATTTAAGTCGGTCACGTGATCGATGGAACATCTCGTGAACAAACTAAGCACAACAATAAATTTCTTTCATCCAATCCAACATTGTGTTGCAGTGCGTAGGATCAAGCCTTTTCATATCTTCACTATCTTTCACTTGTGAGGAAACTCAGGTTTTAAAAGGTGAGCATTATATCTCCTGTCTTCCATTTTATACGACGAAAATATTTCTTTTGGGCGAGCGTCCGTACATCGTGACGCGATGTGTCCTATATGTCATAGTTACACTGACCTTCCCGTATTTTCACTGTCGGAGACTATATCTAACCCTTTTCTCGCAGATGCTGCAACATAGAATGCTCCTTGTTGAAGTATCACGCGTAAGCAATGGTAAATAATTTCATCTTCTATAACAAGATCCCTACAGGGGATGAATTCTTTGTCATTCAAACTAGAGTTTCTGAGTGCGATATACGCACAATGCTCTCACCCTTTGATCTGTCAATCCACTGATCCACTTTGGAGTTTGATCCGTATGGCGGCTAAATGCTCATGCATGCTTCATCTTTAGATATGTCTTGATCGACTGTCACTGCTCTTTCATGCTGGCGAGAGGTGAGTTCTCGTGAGTCGACATTTGAGCCTCGACTTTTCGCGTATGATGCATTTATGGAGTTACCGCCTGAAAGACCTCTTGCGAGGTCTTTTGATGACATTTCCTAGCTGTTTTTTTTTCTTTTGACCCTGACTTTCCCCTTCGAATCGGCCTAAACATGAGGACTAATCATACGCTAATCTTTCAGACGTTCCTCGGAGAACTGGAGCATTGCTCTCTACGCGCTAGGTGAACACTTATATTGCTTGTTAATAGGTCTTCTAGTATGATGTTTATTTTTTCACGACGGTCTTCGTACCATTATGCCGAAAAGGCCCGCCACAGCTCAAAATACTCGGGCACCCCTTCTGATACTTTTGTTTCGATACCTCTCGAATTGCTTGTTCATGTCCTCAACCACAGGAATATCTCTAACTTTCGTCGTGGCTCGAGTCTGAAGGTGAGCTTTTTTTAGACCATGTCCTGCCATATCTTCCGATGAGCTTTGCCAAGAAATAATCAACTAGAAGCTGTTGCTGAGCTTTGGCATTGATTACGATGATCATTTCTGATGTCATGCTGAAGCTACTTCCTTCACCAAGCTGACATTCTCCTCGCTTGTAGGTATTGGGATGCTATTAGAACCTAGCCCATCAGTTGGCATGGGGACACCAAGCCACGGAGCAAGGTGCCATCTAGGAGATTCATTTGCCATGCGCTTCTGTGTTAAGTTATGTACACTCGACTTCAAATTTGTAACCAACATGAGGTGTCGCTTCGTGCGAATGTCCCCGTCCGTGGGGTATGGCGAGGAAATGATGCCCACCTCATGCCGCATAAACGGTGGCTAGGCCTGAACGTCTCGAATGACATCATGACATGGCGAGGAGCCCCTCCCACCCTACTTGTTGTGGTCCAGCCAGCAACTAGTCCCACCCGAGGTCACCAGTGCGCCGCCCGTGCCACTCGGTTTTACTCCAGCAGTCGCGACTGGTTCCCTAACCGGTCCCGGAAGGGCGGCGTTCGGGGTAGCGGTAGCCCCTGACGAGAGCTTTTGCAGGC
This sequence comes from Neotropicomus parvogracilis, assembly GCA_038088955.1. Taxonomy (NCBI): domain Eukaryota; kingdom Fungi; phylum Basidiomycota; class Agaricomycetes; order Boletales; family Boletaceae; genus Neotropicomus; species Neotropicomus parvogracilis. The sequence continues at coordinate 4,024 of JBBPJX010000663.1, read as the reverse complement.
CCGAAACTGCCACCTATCCCGTCCCCCCTACATCCCTAGGTGCGTAGTCGCCAGCACGCCCGGCCCTGATCTTTGGAGAGGGGCGCACAACCAGAATCGGCAGCCCAGGTGGCCTCTACCTCGCACAGACTTAGAACTAGGGTGCCAAAGGCACCCTAGTTCGCCCAAACATGAATATTTGAATAATGAACGAGTTAGTGTAGCTTGCCGGATGTTTTCATGCATGGCGAGGGGCAGGAGCCCATACCTGTTCGCTCCTCTCCCCATGTACTACACGGCTACCATCCCTATCCGAGGCTCTATACTTTATTGGTCGCGGCCGGGAGTTCCCTATGGTAGTGGTAGTTCGATGGGAGCTTTCGGAACCACACCTTGGGCATACCATAGCCGCTGGCATACTTGTCTCACGTCCGCCCCTGAACCTAGAACGGGGGACCGACGGACGCTTAAACAGGATCGGCAGTCCAGTCGCCTCCTTCGCAGTCCAATTTTAGCGTGCTTCGGCGTCCTGGTCTCCCCTAGTATGTGTGTGCTACTCACGATGAATGAGCACTGCTCGCGATCAGCTGTTTGTCACAGCTTCGACCTCTCCGCTCTGGTACACGGTGAAGCATCTGGCCGGTCAAGCGCCCCTTCATGGCATTCGACATGATTCCGTAGCTTCTGGGCAGGGTTGGGGTCACGTTGAAGACCTGTGTTGGAAGCTTGGAGGATCCTCGGTATTTTCATTGAAGAGCCGGTGACAAAGAAAACGGGAATGTTAACAAGGTAAAAATCCAGTGTGTATATCATGGTTTCGAATTTGCGGAACAGATGAAAATCCATATATACGATATCGCTTTATACAGCAAATCGATCTTCAGTTTACCAGACATGCGGGACAAGTCTCGTGGGTACCTTGCGCATGTATGCGCGATATTCTTTTCTGGTTGCAGCATCTTGCAGAATTATTTCTTCCTGTCAAACAAAGGCCTATGAGCACACATCACCAGTGGCGAGGAATCGTACGAGGGGTTACCTCGATCTGGATCTTGATCCCGAACACGACAGCAATAGCGACGAGCGCAATCAGGGGTGCGTAGGACCAGAATGCGACGGCCTGGATGACTGTTTGTAACAGCGCCAGACTACGCCGTGTCAGTCGGTCATTGTCCGTCATGAGAGAGGGGACAGCAGACGCACGCATAAAGAGGATGACGGACCCAGGCGTACGGACCCGTCTGCACGACCCTCGGTTTCTCGCGACGCTGGTATCCCGCAAAATAAGACTTGATCACTCTGATGGATCGAAAAGACGTGTGTACATACCCCAATGGGGTGATACTGGTCGCTAAGATGGTCGAACACAATGTCCACAACTTTCGTCATTGTTAGGCCAAAGACACAGGCAAGCACCCTGAGCGAATTCTTCCAGATCCCTCCCAGCCTTGTGTCAGGTCCTACGCCTGGCAATGCGAGTGCGTTCATCCAAGGTGGCTGTATCAATCCAGCACCCACGACAACGAACAAGTAGATCGTGGGGACGAGGAAGCAGACGGCCACTTGGAGTACGGAGAAAAGGGCGTTCTGGAGGCCGGTGGGCACGGTGTCGGGTCGGACAGAGCCGCTCTTGTCTTGAGCGTGAGCAAAAGCCGACCTGACTTTGAGGTAGCTATGTCGATAGTTGACTGCAGTGCAGAGGACCACGAAGAGTTCAAGTAGTTGGATAGATGAAAACATGATGAAGAGAGTAGAATTTTGAATAATCTTGAAGGAGCAGTGAGCTCGAGTAACGGGCCTGCAAAAGCTGCGCAGTTAAATGGTTCAACATGGGAAATATTGTCGTAAAGGGGATTGTTCGCCGGTTCCTGACTTCTTTGTTCCGCGAGTTTGAAACGCGGCACCATGAGTATACTTAGCAGAACCGCAATCATGCAGAATAACATAAACAAACGGTTTGAAACCACAGTGGTCCAGTGGATAACAGCCTGATATCGGATAAACAGGGAGATCAACGGGAACTAGTGGTCAAGGCAAGGGACAAGAATTCTCTTCCAGATGAAATCACTCCCAACAAACACTGCAACTGCACTTGAAATCTTGTGACCTTGAAACACGGCACTAGGATGAGTATTATACAAAGATCAAGGGAGAGGTAATCTACCTTGGCTAACGAGACTGATCATTTGGAAGACTTGTGGGTAGTTCCGCTGGGCGAGGTGTACTGAGAATAGCCAGTGCCATTGTTGTAGTAAGTCGAGCCGTTGGGGTTACTATAATAGTAGCTACTGTCGCTATAAAAGCCGAGTCACCACACGGACCGGTCGGAGGACAGGGTACCACGTACGAGTTGGAGTAGTGATAGCCAGTTCCTGCACTACCGTAGTCGCGAGCGCAATAGTGGTTACCCTGCCGTGAAGCCACTGCCGTCAATACCAACCCAGACTCGGAGATGATCGAGGTGTCCACCGACCTGACTGTTGGTGCCACTGCCGGTGTAGGTGTAGTTACCAGAGTTGCTGCTGCTCTTGTTCGGCATCGTGAACGTGCGGATGGAGGTAAATGTTGGAGAACGAGGGGCCCTCCTTTATAGCCCCTGGTTGTTTTTGTTTTTCTTTGTTTTGCGTAACCCGTCGCGCCCCTGTCACGCGTCTGCTAACCCCCCTCGCTTCGCCCAACTACTCCTTCATACCCACTTACTCAAACACATTTTCATCTGGCCGTCCGATGCTTTGACCGGTGTGTGGGGCATAGAAGAGCAGGGTTAAAGTGGGTGAGTAGGTGGTAGAGGGTATTCAGTCGGAAACACAGAATCCGCGTGGCAAGTTACAACGGATCAACGAATAAGTATGGACGGAAGTTTTGGAAAAGTGGATGCATGGCGCATGTCACCAAGACTAGGGATCTCTGTCACCCCAAAGTCGTATCTTCGTCACCGTTCTGGCTGTTGGCAGTGGCGGCGCGTTGTATCTGTGACGACACCAATGACATGACACGACTTCAGGGCCATCAACTCGTGCAGAATGAGAGGCGAAGAGGTATCGCAATGATCGTCCATCTTCAAGTCTTTTTGGGGTAAGTTCTCATGGCAGTCTAGGTCGCATTTCCATCGAGCATGCCTCGTCAGCAGCTCGACTTTCATGAAAGTTGGTGACCACTACATTCTCTTTTTGTGCCCATGTCCTCACTGATATCACTTCCTCAAGAGGACGAGCCATGGTCTTCGGACGGTTATCTGAACTCACATCACAATTATTTGACCGGAGAGCACGGTGCTGGGTACACTGGATGTATAGCAAATGCGTGGCACGTACGATCTTTAAAAACAAGAGATGGCTAAAAAAATGCGGACGCCTGTTGCTCTACCAGCCTAGCGCATTGCAAGAATGTCCAAGTCCGAAAATGGTGCCACGGCCCCATCCAATGATGCGCTTTGGCGTCGTTTTACCGATGTAACGAGCGTCATGAACGGTAGCCAATTGTAACACAAAGTCCGTTTCCACCACCTTGGTCAAATCGTGCTCTGTCGAGATATCGACGCAGGTTGAGCGGACCCCCGCTAATGTGTGGCTATCTCTTTCGATATGCCCATTCACCCTCCAAGATCTCTTCATGAAGAGATGCACGTCGGTAGATCACCCGGGCCGCCTAGAAACTTGGGCTCTGGTGATGTGAGTTCAATGTGATTGTCGTCCTCTGCACTGCAGATCACTTTCGCTATGTTGAAAAGCGGGGACGCTTCTGCGCATGTTAAGTCCAAGAGCGGTCCTGTCTGACCCGAATCAATGCCTACCCGTCTCTCCGTCCTCATCTCCCTAATCCAAAGGTTCACTTACTTCATTTTCCCAACGTCTACGTCCTGTTTGTCGTGAGCCTTGGGTCACACCAACCACATTGGATCAGTACTTGTGTACTTTATCTTCTGTGTTTGGGGTTGACACTGGCTATCGTCACCGCGAGGAATCGAGGGGTCGTTAAGACAGGCCTGGGTTGTCATCCTCTCTATTCGTACGCTTATTCTTCCCTCGTTCGTTCGACGGCATGA